>JAEIFV010000682.1:0-173528 GCA_018904265.1 Lordiphosa collinella
GGTAACAGTACGTAGCGGCAATACGTAGTCTTATCCGTGCTGAGTCGAAACTGTTTACGGAATCGCGACACGGAAAATTTACACAGCAGGTTGTTTGATACGAAGTTTTTTATTTCGCGTCGAGTGTACACCGCGCTTTATGAATTATTTCTTTTATGTGAAGAATTTTTTAATATTGTTATGCTATTAAGTAAATGTAATCCTCACTAAAAGAGTTTCGATTATAATGCACTATATAAATAAGGCAGCAGAAACTCAGCAGCAACAGAACAGGTACTCTGAGCAATGTAGTTGAGTAATAGGCTTAGGAGTAACCCATTTTTTCGCTTTCACAAACTAAACAAAGAGAAATGAGATGAAATCATACTTGTGACATAGAACATACGGAATTATAAGAATGGAAATGTGATGATTACTTTTCTGATATTCAAGTGGTATCAATTGTCTCTGCTGAATACCTCCCACAAACTCTACATTTAACAACTATTAAAACATATAGAAATCGGGCTAAAGTTAAAAAAAAAAACAAACCTTATGAGTTGCATAGTTCACGAATTCACTATAAACTATGTTTAAAAGATAAAATATCTTAACCAAAATATAAAAAATTTATGTAAGTAAAACTCTATTTTTTTTTCGTTTATGTCTAAAACCTAACAACTTTACTCAATTTTAAAATATTTCTCTAACAAACAAACAAAAAACCAACAAATTAGTAACCAAAATGAGTTGAAAAACCAATTTTGTTTGACAAAACTGACCCAAAGAAATTGAAAATAAAGTCAAACAAAATTGGCTTTTAGTTAAAAAAAAAAACCAGAAATTTATTAGCAGAAGCTACAAGAAAGAGCACGGAATTTGTTAATAACAAAAACTAAATACTTACAAATGGATTAAAACCCAAGTTGATAAGTATTCAAATTAGAGGAGTGGCAAGTGAATTGAAGCGAAAGTTAAATTAAAGATAAAAAACATATCAAAAAACAAATTCTTCATGGAGTTATAAGTACCTTGAATTAGCTTATAGAAAACCCCCCAAAAAGAACGAAAGTTTCAACTAAAACTATGCTTATTTTATTTCAACTACTAGTTGTCTATTAAAATATATTAAAACATATCAAATATATATATAAAACAAATCGAGAGTAATATTGAAGGATCCATTGAAATATATATATGAAATATATGAAAGTGTGTGTATAAGTCCCCCATGTAAATAAAGAGAACAAACTACTTTATTCCATAATTGTTAAAGCAAAAACAAGAGAAATAACTGCAAAGTGATAATTTGAGTTTTTTTTTCAATAACTAATAATCGTTTCTTTGTGCATATTTTTTACAATTTTCAACATATTTATTATACAACTAATATATATACAATTAAAATATCACATACATATCAGCAGTACTTTTGCTCTACTCGACAAAACTGCAAGTGAAAAAAACCAAAGGAAATTACTTAGACAAAAACTAAACTTAAATATATGCAACATATCAATTAACAAACATATCAAATATGAATCAAAAGATATTTGTCACTGATTTGTCCTTTCTCCACTTTTGTCACTTGTTTCAGTGTTTTAAGCCCAAAACTGACCCATTGAACTGTATTAAAATGCTGAAACAATTTGACAAATTTAAGAAACCAAATCCAAACGAAACAAAAGTTGCTACCCCACAACCCACCCCCAAACAACCACTTACAATATACAATTATCAAACTATTAACTAACCACCACAAAGAAATCTAGAAAAAACAAAAAAAACAACGTTATAAGTATATATACGTACAAGTACACGTACTATTTACCGCAAACAAGAGTCAATTGCTCTTCAAAAATCTTACAAAAAAATATATAAATATATATTAAATACGAACTTTGATGTTAAGCAACAACTTTGCATTCATTTTAGCCCACAAAAGTAAGTTTGTTGAGAGCAAAACAAAATACCACACGAACAACAACAACAGCAACAACTGCAAATTTATTAAGAAAACAAAACAAATAGTGCAACCAAAACCTAAATCTTAAATAAAATTTTTAACATTCCAATGAAGTTATTTCTTTGGTGTGCTGTTTTAAAAACAAACAACAAATGGTGCGATTTTATTTTGGGTGGTATGGGAATAATTTGACTAAGGAGGCAACTCAAAAAAAGCTTTTTATACCCGTTACTTGTAGAGTAAAAAGGGTATACTAAAGTCGTGCAAGTGTTTGTGACAGGCACTAGGAAGCATCTCCGACCCCATAAAGTATATATATTCTTGATCAGCATCAACAGCCGAGTCGATACAGCCATGCCAGTCTGTCCGTCTGTCTGTATTCTTCTTCTTCTTTGGCCATCACAACCGTTTTACGGTCTCGGCCGCTGCCACTAATGCCCGCCACTCGCCTCTGCCCCGCGCTACATTCCACCAGGAGGACACTCCCAGCTTCGCAATATCTCCCTGCACCTGGTCGCACCATCTCCGCTTCGGTCAACCCTGCGGGGGAATGCCTCCCAACACGTTCGCATGCCGACTGTACACCCGTTTTGCTGGAGCGTTATCATCCATACGGGTAACATGTCCAGCGCAGCCGCTGTTGTTTTATGCGCTTGACTAGGTCAGTGTCCCCATAGAGCTCATACAGTTCGCAATTCATTCGGATGCAAAATTCGCCGCCAACGTTCCTCCATAAATCCTCCGAAGAACTTTTCTCTCGAACACGCCAATTACCGCCTCATCCTGTTTTGTCATTGTCCATGCTTCTACGCCGTATAGCAGGACTGGGATGATAAGCGACTTGTATAGCGCAATTTTCGTTTTCCGAGAGAGGGCTCTGCTCTTGAACTCCTTATTTAGCCCGTAATAACATCGGTTCGCAACAGTAATTCTTCTTCGGATTTCCAGACTGGTGTTGTTGTCGCTGGTTATCGTCGTTCCGAGGTAGACAAATTTCTTAACAACCTTGAAGTTTTATTTTCCCATTGCAACAGATTGTCCAAGCGTAGACTCACTGCGCGTTGATTGTAGGTACTTCGTCTTATCCTCATTTACCGCTAAGTCCATAAGTTTTGACTGCTTCTCTATCTCTGAGAACGCCTTTTTTACCACAGATTCGCTTTTGCCGATGATGTCAATATCATCTGCATGTTATCTCTGGTAAAGATGGTGCCCGTTCTGTTAGCATTTGGGCACTGGCGCAGTATGTACTCCATCAGCAGATTAAAGAAGTCGCACGATAAGGTATCACCCTGCCTAAAACCTCTTTTGGTATCGAAAGGCTCGGAGCGGTCTTTACCTATTTTGACGGAGCTTTGTGTGCTTCTCAACGTCATCATGCAAAGTCGAACGTACTTTGCTGGGATACCAAAGGTAGACAGGGCTTCAAAGAACTTTGACCTTATCGGCGTGTCAAAGGCAGCTTTGTAGTCAACAAAAAGGTGGTGGGTGTCGATATTTCTCTCTTGGGTCTTCTCCAGGATTTGTCGCAATGTGAATATCTGGTCCGTGGTGGATTTGCCAGGTCTAAAGCCACACTGATAAGGTTCAATCAGTTCACTTATTCTCAGCTTTAGACGTTCACATAGGATGCATGATCCCGCGGTAATTTGCGCATATTGCAGGGTCTCCTTTTTTAAGTATTGGGCAGAGAACACTTAGACTCCAATCTTCGGGCATACTCTCTTCGGACCAAATTCTGCATAGGAGTTGGTGCATGCACCTTACCAGCTCCTCACCGCCAGCCTTGAACAATTCATCGGGCAGCTCATCGGCTCTAGCTGATTTGTTATTTCTTAGCCTTTTTGTGGCTAACCAAACTTCGTTATGGTCCGGTGGGTCTATTTCTATATCATCGATTGGTGGTTCCAGTACTTCTCCAGAGGCGTCATTGTGTTCATCATCGCCTACCAGCAGGTTGGAGAAATAGTTTCTCCATTTGTCTAGTACCTCCTTTGGATCTGTGACAAGATTTCCGGCTTCGTCCTTACATTGTGAGGCTCCGGGCTTAAAACCTTCGGCTAGTCGCTAGTCATGATAATCTAATCTCATAAATATTTTGCCAATTCCATGACTTTTTTGACCGTTTTGCTTATACCTCCGTCTACAATTACCGTCTATCGCGGATTTTGGACCTTAGAAATCTTCGCGGGCAAGCGTCCAACCATTGCCCAAAATTTCATTGCAATCGAACATTTTGCAAATTTCGCGGTTTTTGGACCATTTTCCGCCCATTTCTTGGAAACCTTCACGGGCAAGAGTCAAACCATTCCCCAAAGTTTTAACGAAACCGTAAAATTAGCAATTTTCCCGGTTTTTTGACCATTTTACGCTAATTCATTCAACTTAGAAACCGTCTCGGGCAGGAGTTCAATTCATTCCCCAAAGTTTCATTGCAATCGGATGAACTCTATAATTTTGCAACTTTCGCGGTTTTTGGACCATTTCACAGACATGAGACATAGCCTATGACACTTTCCTGATCGACTTGAACATACTGTGAAAAATTCGTGAAGATCGGTTCAGCGGTTTAGACGCCCATAAGTGACAAACATATAAACATACTTTCGCTTTTATATATTTGTATATATGTATAGATTTTATAAACACACTAGCTGAATACCTGGCTTCGCCCGGGTCCTTATGTTTCTTATGAGAGCGACTGTATTCAAGCTAGTGTTGGCTGCAAGTCGCCATAAACATTTTGGACCGTTCGTTCTTTTTCTTTATTTAACCATCTTCATAATAATCTAAACTCATGAATATTTTGCAAATTTCGTGACTTTTTTGACCGTTTGCCCATCTACAATTGCCGCTCATCAAATCTTCACAATAATCCAGGCTCAAATCAAAAACTTGAAAATTTCGCAATATTATAAGGTTATTTTGCAAATTTCGCGATTTTTGGACCTTAGAAACCTTCGCGGCCAAGCGTCTAACCATTGACCAAAATTTCATGGTAATCGGATGAACGGTATAGAGTTTGAATTATCGCCCTTTTTGGACTATTTCCCGCACATTTCTTCAAATCAGAATCCTTCTCGCGCAAGCGTCCAAACATTCTCCAAAGTTTTATAACAATCGAACATTTTGCAAATTTCGCGGTTTCTTCTACTTGGAAACCTTCCCGGGCAAGCGTCGATCAATTTCCCAAAGTTTTAGCGAAAACGTAGATTTTGCAATTTTCGCGGTTTTTGGACCGTTTGCCGCAAATTTTTTCAACTTAAAAACCTTCTCGGGCAAGCGTTCAACCATTCCCAAATTTTCATTGCAATCGGATGAACGGTATAATTTTGCAAGTTTCGCGGTTTTTGGACCATTTCACAGACATAGCCTATGACACTTTCCTGATCGACATGAACATACTGTGAAAACTTCGTGAAGATCGGTTCCGCGGTTTATACGCCAATACAAACATACTTACACATTTATAAATATGTATAGATATATAGATTTTATAACCACATAGCTTTTTTACCACGAGTGTTTTTCATTCCCCATCGCTTTTAGAAGAAGACGGTCATGTTCCATTCGAATAAAAGACGAGAAAGCAAAGCTAACTTCGTCTGTGCCGAAGTTTAATTACACTTGAAACTTTTCTGACCACTGACTTTATTTTGTGACTAATGACTTAATTTATAAATTTAATGTCTGTGTCATTGGAAAATTAGATAAAAAAAAAGGGGAAAGTTAACTTCGGCTCGGCCGAAGTTTTGTATACCCTTGCTGTTTGTTTTTCTAAATAAAACTACAATTCGGACCTAACTTTTCTATGGGAGCTATACTATATAGGTGTCCAATTTCGACCAAACTTAGTGCAATCATGGAAAAGCTTTACAAACTGTTATTTACGAAATTTGGAGGAGATCCCAATTAAAACAAAAAAGTTTTTCTCACAAGAACTTCTTCTTCGACCGATCATTCATACTGCAGCTATATGCTATAGTCATCCGATTTTGATAGAACTTTGTAGAATATGCCAATAAATAGGACGATTTCATTAAAAACAAAAAAGTTTTCCTCACTCGAACTTGTTTTTCGATCGATCGTTCTATAGTCTATAGTCAACCGATTTTGACAAAACTTTTTAGAATCGTGTGGGAGCATATAAAACAAATACATGCCGATTTTGAAGACATTTCCATTAAAAAGCAAAACAGTTTGTATACCCTTGCAGAGGGTATTATAAAATTGTGCAGATGTTTGTAACGCATAGAAGAAAGCATCTCCGACCACATAAAGTATATTTAGCCTTGTCCGTCACCTTGCCAATCAGTCAGTCAGGACAAACTATTTTATATATATAGAGATGTGGTCGGTGATGACTCCTTCTATGCGTTCCAAACTTCTGGGCAAAATTATAAAACACTTTTCAAGTGTGTAAGAAGAGCAAATACTTCGCAACTCATATGGAAATTTAATTTCGTCAGGAGCTCTGCCTTCACCAGTTCGACTCTCATTCACTGAAAAAACTTTTTCCGCGTAGGCATTGCTGATGGGGATCAATAAAACTTTTCCACCAATTAAGAGTATTGAAATGGAGAGATTTCAAAATCGTACCATTTTCCCAAATATGTAAGAGCATGTTGGTAAACTAATAATGCCTCTCTCTCAAATTTCGATCGTTGATGCCGTGTCAAATGACGTAGACTTTTGTTGACTTAAGATCCATAGTACGTGTCATCCATTCTGGTTTGCAACTCTAAAGTTAGTCATTACACTGTGAATGTGTGTACTGATCACTGTTCATTTTTCCAGATTTTGTATAAATACTTAGCATCTAATGAAAAGTTTTTTTTCTTTGAATAAAACTTTACACCCGGCCACACCTCTTGCTGTTGGCGCCAGCATTGCAGTAATTAGCCATTAAAAGCCTCTCAAAAACTGCCGTTCGGATTCGGCGTTAAACTATAGGTCCCTTTCTCTTGTGCTAAAATTAGAAGCGCACAAGCCAAGAGATTGAGAGAGGCTCGGCTTTGGCCCCTTGGGGCTGTTGTCATCTTGACAAGCCGATTTTACTTTACTTTACTTAGCATTCTGGGAACGTTAAATTTTCATTTTTCATGGATTAACCCATAAACTTTATGGGGTCCGAGAAGCTTTCTTCTGGCTGTTACATACATTTGCACAAACCTTATGTACTCTGTGTGCTTTTGGTACAGAGTATAACAAGAAAGAAAGTCGGTCAAGCCCGACTATAACATAATCTGTACCTGTGAACTGCTGCTTGTTTTCCTTATAACTCGATAACCGTTCATACGATCTTTACCATTCCTTTGGCGGGTCGGTATATAATACTGATTACAAAATATGAACAGAAGGAATGAACCTTCTATCTACAAAACTGTGGGAGATATGACGTTATTCCAATTTGCTGGGGCTGGAGGGGGCGTAAATATAAGAAGCATATGTCCATACATGTCAAACCTCTATCTTTTACCATCTCTGAGATCTGTTTGTTCATACGGACAGACGCACAGACAGACAGACAGACGGACGAACAGACGGACATGGCTAGATCGACTCGGCTGTTGATGCTGATCAAGAATATATATACTTTATAGGGTCGGAGATGCTTCCTTCTGCCTGTTACATACTTTTGCACAAACTAAATATACTCTGTGTACCTCTGGTACAGAGTATAAAAATAGGTAGTCTCAAAAAGTCCCAAAAAGTTACCCAATAAGAATACCTGGCAGTAATTTCCCCTCCTATCTAAGTATTTCACACCGATCCATTGTCTAATTGGAAGTGTGAACCAATCAGTTAAGCTTTCTCTTAGCATGTTTCAGCGGACGAAATAAGTTAAAATTTACCCCGAGCGATAAGATAAGTATGACCAGCTGACTTAAGACCCACAATTACTTTTTCTCCAGCAAAGAAAGTGAAATTTCGGAACACTTAAACTAGAATACACTGCAAATCTATACAACAGTTCACTTTATATAAAAAAGCGCACGTTTATTAAGTAATTCCAAAAGCAAATTCGTGCACCTCGGCATTTACCCTACGTAATTGTTTCAGTGCCTAATGAGAACATCTCCAGACATTTGATCAAATCAAAAGCGAGAGATACAGCAGACGTGAGCGAGCACAGTTGTCTCCCAGCGCAAATAAAACAAAACAAAAAATGTTGTATTTTCTTTATATTCTAATCAGTTCTACATTTGTTTGTCTGATAGCCTTCATAGTATTTGCCGGTGATTAGATTCAGTCAGCAGTTTGCCTTGCCTTAGTCGCGTTTAAAGTTTTAACGCTTGCGGTTGTCGGTTGTCGGTTTTGTGGGCGTTTCAGTTAATGCAGTTTGCCAAATAATTTTCTACGAAATGTCGTTAAATATTTAATGCCTGCACTCTGAGTGTTTGCGTTAGTGTAAGCAACTTACAACCGAAAGTGCCATAAACCAACTGTTTGGGAATTCGGTGGAATCTTTTGCAAGCCGATAAGCTGGTTATTTTATTTTGTGTTTTGTGTTTTTGGCTGGTGCCTAAGAGTATGCCACAGTGTTTTTGTTTGTTCTGCTCATCTCTCTGACCCCAAAAATAAGTGGAAATGCAACACGATCCCGATTATGATTCAGTTTACAGCGACGAAGAGTTCGTGGAGACTGTCACGGGGGCCAAGACACCGCCGCTCTTGATGAACTATGATGAGTTTATGGTGAAAACTATGGGTGAGTCGTTGATTTAAACTACTTTGCTTATGCCGGTGCTCGCGCAAGTGAAATGGGTTTGTCTACACTTGTCGAGCTTATCTGGTGTTTGTTATGGCTTTTTGAAATTATTTGATAAAATACCACAGCGGGCCAAACTTATGCATAGGACAATTGTATATAAATTGGTTTTAAACGAGGGTGGATCAATGAGTACCAGTAATGGGCGACTTTGTAAACTGTTATTGATTAAAAGACACCCATAAAAGCACAGTCAATTCGGTGATCGGAGGAGTCTTATTTAACAAGCTATTGAAATCGTCAATTAAATGTGAAATGTACCGAATTCAGTATTGTCTGGTTCTTAGAATGGAAAGTAGCCTCAACATCTAATTCGAGGTTTGACTGCTTGAAGTCGTCAGTTGAAAATGCACCTTTTTATCCGTACAATATTTGGTATAAGTTCTTTACAAATTGGCTGAAACGATTTTTTGACGCGAACCTTTCTCTAAACAGAGGTGGTCCGATTCAGGTTCAGGATCTTAGGGGTTGGTTGATGGTGCGAGACGAACTCGCTCAGTAGTATCTGAATGCATTCAGAATCAAGAAATCAAAGCTCCAAAACACTACATCATACAGATAAAATGACATTTTATAACTTTACCAAAAGAAATGCATTAAATCCAGGGATGCAAACCGGTTCTAACCCAAACCGAACCCACCCGTACCGAGCCGCTTTTTCCAGCTGCTGAACCGAACCGAAAACCACAAAGATGATGAGTTTTAAAACGTGAATCGCTTTCCTCTAGCCAATGATGCTTATTAACTTCGTTTTTCTAAGATAATTTTAGTTTGGCCCTCTGCCAAAGGGACTACTGATAAACCGAATTGATCCTTATGAGAGATATAACCTTTGAGGATGTCTCGACACAAATTTTACAATATGTACTCCTGTAAGTATACCGCAATTGCCAGCCGATCTCTTAATATGCCTTTCACCATTTATTTATTTATTTATTTATTTGTTACTTACTTACTTCCTAGTGCTACAAGTTATTAGAAACTTATGATTAAAGCACTAGTCACAAAAATATAAAATTACAAAATTCTGATTTAATCCTTAAACCTAAATCATTTATCACTAACATTGAGAGAGACATTGTGAAAAACATTGAGAAATACAAATTGAGAATATTGAAAGTTAATTATTCTTGTTCTAAACTTTAAATTCTAGAGAGTTGATGTTTAAAATGTGCAAATAATTTAACTTTAAATTGGGGTGCGCTTCTAATGGTCTTTAAATCATGCGGAAGATTGTTCCAGAGGCGAACAGCAAATATATAGTAATGTTTTTCTGATGATGATAGTCGATGTCTTAGGCAGACAATATTATTTGTGCGCAGAGAAGCAGAAAATTCAAGTTTTTCGTATAGGTACTTTGGTTCTTTGGTGCTAATAAGCTTGTGTAAAAATATCAATAAAAATATACTGAATCCAACTGTCTAAATTAAGGTCAAAAAGCTTTATAGAATACTCCGAAACGTGGTCAAATGGCTTTATATCAAAGACATATCTAGCAATATTGTTAAAGGCTACATTTAGTTTGTGCTTGCTTGCTGCATCACTTTTGCCAAAGATTTCCACTCCATAGAAGAGACAGGGTGTCAAATAGGCTTTAGCTATTAAGAGTCGTATAGGTATGGGAAGAAAGTGCTGCGTGAGATATAGTTGTCTGAGGGATCCATATGTTTTGCCCACATCTTTATTTATATGATCGCTCCAGAAAAGAGTTTGGTTTATTGTGATTCCTAAGTTGCTTACTCTTTCTGCATAGTCTATTGTCTTATCGTCAATTTTTAATTTTGGTAAGTTAACTGTATCAATTGCTTTTTTATAAATCACAATGCATTTTGATTTTACTGAGTTTAATCCTAGACCATTCTTATTTGACCACTTACTAACTTTAGACAGCTCACTGTTGGACACATTAACACATTCATTAATTTTAGACAAAGGACGACCAACATACATTTGAACATCATCAGCATACATATGAACTTCACACTCTGACAAGACATCTGGAAGGTCATTTACATAAATGGAATACAATAATGGACCAAGAACGGAACCCTGAGGAACACCACGCTTGACGGACAGAAATGACGAAGAGACGGACGATGTAACAACAGCTTGACGCCTGTTGGTTAGGTAGGAACGCATTATTTATTGTGCTGTACTCGAGAAACAGTATAGATTTTTCATTTTTGAACATAGAATGTCATGGTTGACGGTATCAAAAGCTTTGCTATAGTCAAGCAGTGTCAGTAGCGTCACATTTCCGTCATCCATGCTTTTTCTTATGTCCTCCACTATATTTAGTATAGCTGTCGTACAGCTCCTATTTTTCCTAAAACCCGATTGTTTCTCGCTCAGGAGGCGGTTGGTAAGCATAAATGTGTTAATTTGACTGGCAACTAAATTTTCAAAAACCTTTGCTATGAATGGTAGAATGGAAATTGGCCGAAAGTCTCCATTAGTTTTCGGAATAGCCAATATCTTAGCCACTTTCCAGCTGTCAGGAAAAACGGAGGTAGTGAAGGCTGTATTTATAATGTGGGTAATGTGAGGTAGGATTCCGGGTAAAATTATTTTTAAAAATTTTGGACTGACATCATCTAGACCTACTGCGTTAGATTTAACATTTAAAATAGACTCAAGAACATCACATTGACTCACTCATACAAATTTAAAGCTACTATCACAGATGTTATAAGGTTCACAGTCACTATAGGCATTAGATGTAGTTTCAGGTACTTGGCGTTGCACAAATTGTTTATTTAGCTGATTTACATCAGCCTCAACATGAGCTTTCTTAAACTTATCGTTGTAGAATAAGCATTTGGCCTGTTTTATCAGCTTCACGACATTTGTTCTCATATGCTTAAATTCTACATATAGACCTGTAGTTTTAAACCTTTTCTATTTCTTAAAGGCAATATTACGCTGACTGATGGCCAATTTTATTTTATTGTTGAACCATGGGGTTTCTCGCGGCTTGATAACCTTTGTTTTAACCGAAACACATAAATTGTAAAGGCTTACTATATTTGCTTGCAGTTCATCCACCTGAGAATCCGCTGACGTTAAACTAAAGATTGAATTCCAATCAAGTTTGTCAAATTCAACACTTAAATGGTAATCATACATTCACTAACATTCAAATATATATCATAGGTCAAAAATAGAAGGTCATGCTTTGAAAACCCTGGCACTGTGAGCTGGTCATATAAGAGGATTTTCTCTGTATTATTTACAAATATTACGTCCAGTAAGCTGCTGCAGGTACTAGTGAAATGCGTTGGATTTTAATCAGATGCCTGGTCAATGTGCTATGTTTGTTCATATCTTTTAGAAACAAAGCACACACACATGTACCCTCAAGGAGGCTGGTGGAGGCGGCTTAAAAAACTCCCGGCACTATCTTCAGCAGTCATCGCCTATCTTCTTCCAGTCGACAGAGGCTCATCTCATGCAGGCATTGCTAAAAAAAATTTTTCCTTACTAATACAATTTTCAAACCTATTATTTATATGGCAGCTATACCTTATAGATGTCCGATTTTTATACCCTTGCAGAGGGTATTATAAAATTGTCCGGATGTTTGTAACGCATAGAAGGAAGCATCTTCGACCACATAAAGTAAATATATTCTTGATCAGCATGACGAGCTGAGTTCATTTAGCCTTGTCCGTCTGTCCGTCCGTCCGTCTGTCCGTCTGTCTGTTTCTATGCCATCTCCTCCGTATGTTTTAAAGCTATCCTCACCAAACTTTGCACGAAGTCTTGCAGTACAAATAGGCTGCACATTTGTCGGAACCGGCCGGATCGGATGACTATAGCATTTAGATGCCATAGGAACGATCGGTCAAAAAACAAGTCTTAGTGAGAAAAACTTTTTTGTTTATAATGGAAACGCATCCAAAGAGCGTATTACTTAGTTTACTCTCTTTTCCCATGATTTTACTAAGTTTGGTTGAAATCGGATGACTATAGCATATAGCTGCCATAGGAACGATCGGTCGAAAAACAAGTTCTAGTGAGAAAAACTTTTTTGTTTTTGATGAAAACGCCCTTATCATTGGCATATACTTATTCTGTATACTTTTACACAATTCTACAAAGTTTGGTCGAAATCGGATGTCTATAGCATATAGCTTCCATAGGAACGATCGGTCGAAAAACTAGTTCGAAAGAGGAAACCTTTTTTGTTTTTAATGAAAACGTCCTTTTTATGGGCTTATTCTTATTTTATATACTTTAATACATTTCGACAAAATTTTATCAAAATCGGAAATAGCAGCAGTATGAATGATCGGTCGAAAAAGAATTATGTTTTCCATGAGATCACCAAGTTTGGTCGAAATCAGACATCTATATAGTATAGATCCCATAGAAATGTAAGGTCCAAAAAGAAGTCTTAGTTAGAAAAACTTTTTTGTTTTCAATTGAAGCTGCAAGGGTATACAAAACTTCGGCCGAGACGAAGTTAACGTTCCCCTATTTTTTTCTAAGATAATTTTAGTTCGACCCTATGCCGAAGGGACTACTGATAGACCGAATTGATCCTTATGAGAGATATAACCTTTGAGGATGTCTCGACACAAATTTTACAACATGTACTCCTGTAAGTCTACCTTTCCAGCCGACTGCATTCTTTTCCTGAAAGTTGATTTGTCGTCCTCTACTGGACAATATTCTCTTCACCTTGAGTGCATTCCTAGACTTAGTCGGGGGTGTCCTGGAAATCTCTAGAGATTTTGGCATCGGTTGGTTTGCAAATTGCTCAAAAAATCCGTTGGAGTGCCAGAACTTCGAGAGATTTCGTAATCGAAAGTCTAGCTAAGAGGTTTGTGTATAAGATGATGGTCCATCTACAATAACAGTGCTTAATCGCGTAGGTTCGTGGTCGGTTTGGTTTGTTTGTGTATTGGCTTTGGTTGGTTTGCGAAAATCTCCTATTTCTAGGACACCGAGAATTGGTTTTGGGTTGGAATTTGGTTGGAAAAGATTTCTGGGACACCTCCGAATAAGTTTTGGACATTCTTTTAAAGATCTTAAAGATACTCAATTGGTTTATACGAACTCAATTTCCAACATTCACATTACGACAGTAATCATAATACAGTCGAACTTCTCTAATACGAACTTCTGTACAAGGTGTTTTATATTCTCTATATTCAAACAATTCTATATTACGAATTTTCTATATAACGAAGATTATTTTTGGCCCCTCGAGTTTCGCTATATAGAAATTCGACAGTATTTTATTATATGCCTTTATGAACCACTGAACAGAACCAAAACAGCGGTTCAGCTAGCTCAAAAAGCCAAGTAATGAACCGAACCGGCGGTTCAGAAACTGTGTGAACCACTGAACCGAACCAGTACTTATTTTCGAGTGGCTTGCATCCCTGATTTAATCAGACTCCAGGTCAACGTGCTATGTTTGTTCATAGCTTTAAAAAAAAAAAACCACACACACATATACCCCAAAGGATGCTGGTGGAGGCTGCCTTAAGAAACTGCCGGCACTATTTTGAGCAGTCTTCGGCTATCTTCTTCCAGTCGTCAGATGCCCATCTTATGCAGCCATTGCTATGATAATCATTTTTATTGCTAAGGCTATTTTTCAGACCTATCATTTAAATGGCAGCTATTCCCTTTAGCTGTCCGATTGAATAAAACTTGGTAGAGTTATGAAACAATAACGGAAGAAGGCACAGGAGCAGGCATCTTCTCTGAAGAACTTGCGACACAGCTCTCATTCCGTCTACCAAACTGGTGTAGCGTTTTCCAGGCAGAGATTTATGCTATCTGGCAGGCGGCTAAATTGATATACACTTTGGATGAAACTCCAAGGAACATTTCAATCTTGGTCGACAGCCAGGCGGCCATTAAGGCTCTGTCATCAAACGCTATAAAGAGTGTCCTAGTCCGCAGCACGGCGACAGCACTGAACCAAATCCAACAGCACTCTATCACCCTCGTCTGGGTACCTGGTCACTCAGGTATACCGGGCAACGAGGGAGCAGACGAGTGCGCTAGGAATGGCTCAGCGCTGCCAGCGACGCAAGCGGTTACGGACATTCAAAGACCCCTGCAGGACATCATGACGGAATTGAAGTGGAGGGCCAGAACTAGGGCAGAACGACAATGGGACCTCGCACCCGGTTGTCACATCTCCCGATCACTCTGGCCCAGATACTCACCCAAAAGAACTTCCCAACTCCTGCACTTTAGCAAGAACAGGATGAGAACTATGGTAGGAGTCATAACGGGGCACTGCACCATCGGTCAAATGGCCACCAGGATGCGCGTGCCCCACCATGACTTCTGCCGTAGCTGTGGGAACGAGGAGGAAATAGAAAGCATCCATCACCTTCTATGCGACTGCCCTGCACTTCTTAGGAAACGCACACAGCATCTGGGCAAACCATTCTTTGAAGACCTGGGCAGTCTGGCAAATGTGCCCCTAGAGGACCTGGCTATTTTTGTAGACTCCTCAAAATGGTTCAAATAGAGAGTTGCGCAGAATCTGACCGTCAATTCCCCCCCCCCCCATTTTCCTTGCGGGCAGATTTTCCGAAATTGCGAAAACACGTGTCCAATTATTTCGTATACTTATACCCATACAAACTTTTCTGACGCTTTTCCGGAAATAATCCGACATTTCAAGTCAATCGGATGAAAAAAAAAAAATTTTCCCCTACAAACTTTTCCGTATGCCTGGTCGTGGGTTCGATCCCGCCTCGGAACATCTAATAAAAAGTTTTTTCTTTGAATAAACTTTACACCCGGTCACCCCTCTCTGCTGTTGGCGCCAGCTTTGTTGTAATTAGCCATGAAAAGCTTCTCAAACTACCGTTCGGATTCGGAGTTAAACTGTAGGTCCCTTTCTCTTGTGCGAAAATTAGAATCGCACAAGCCAAGAGATTGATAGAAGCTTTGGCTCTTTGGGGCTGTGTCAAGCCATTTTACACACAAGCTTTTCCGACGCTTTTCCGGGAATTTTTCGAACCTACGGTCGAATTTTCCAGCAACGGAAAATCACATTTAAATTTATTTCAATTACTATCCTTACAAACCGAATTTCAAGACACTCAGATGAAAAATATATTTTTCATTTAGATTTTTTGGTGAATTTTACTTGTGAAAAATAAAATTCTCCCATACTTTTCCGACGCTTTTCCGAACTTAGTACGCACTATCACCACAAGGATACTCCTGTCCGAAACTCAGCCGCTTAGGCTGTGCGATGATTGTCAATCAGTCAGTAAGGACAAACTGTGTTATATTTAAAGAGATAGCAGCAATGGTAACGCCTGTTCCTCAGGGGCTGATCAAATTTTGTATTTCACACCGACACGAGCCGAACGCATGACGAGGCTTGTGCCAAGAGAGCAATTAGCTTTTCAGTCGCAGGCCAGTGAGCGATGAAGTAGGTAAGAGTTGGTCTACGCCGCTTTATTTTCGCACACCAATACACTCTTAATTTTGGTCCTCTTTCTTCTGGACAAACCCTGCTTTAATAGGTTGGAGATGCTTCCCTCCGGCTGATGCATACATAAAGAAACTAAATATACTCTGTGTGCCTTTGGTACTGAGTGTAAAATGCTTAAAAAAGATTTTAGTCGATCGAAAAAAAAGGTCTGTGAGATAGCTAGATAACCTTGAGAAGAAACGCATTGACGTTTCTCGGAGTGTTTGCAAAAAAGGAAGGACTTTTCTAGCGGAAGTCGTCCAAAGCGACCGAAATTGGATACTTTTGGAACTTATCTAGTTTACTAGGACATCTTCGAAAGCGACCAGATCAAAGTCGCTTACGTCAATCTTACTAACAAATAACTTGAACAAAATTGTGCTGATTAGCTTAATTGTGGTATCTTTTATCGATTAATTAAATTAAGCTAATTAATTAACTCCAATTTGAATTCAATTGAATGCCAATTCCCAGTTCTCTCTCTCGCTTTCTGCCTCTCTCTGCGTCTCTCAAGCAGCACTCTCTCGGGCCACAATTGGAATTGAAACAATTTAAGCGCGCTTCAGAATACCAGCTCCATTCCCAATCAGACCCGCTGAATCAGTCACGAGAGCGCAGTCGCGGAGGAAACTCTGTTATTACGGGAAAATTTGGTTTCAAACGTTAAAACAGCAACAACAAAAAAACGCAGAAAGAAGCAGAGCGCAAATCAAAAGGTGGTCATAAAAAGCGTTTTAAAGAATGGCTTACAAAGCAAATTAAAATGGTCTAACCAAAATAAAGTGTAGAGTGGAAAATCTGACCCCGAAAGGGTTGCAAAAAAATCTAAATAAAATTGTGAAGCTCTCAACGACGACGCCGCCAGCAAGTTCAAGGTGCGCTCATGTGTGTGTGTGTGTGTGCTTGTGAGCTGTAAGCAAAAATAATTTCCAGAGAAATAAGCTAAAGAAAATTAAAAGAAAAGTGTTGTGTATATTAGAAAAGTAAACAGTTTCCCTACAAAGAAGATAAAACTCTATTTTTAATTCGCTGTACTGCGATCGCGCTTACATACATGTGTATGTACATATATGTACGTAATCATATGTATGTACCTTCTCATACCAATGCAAGTTGACTGATTCTTTGACTCACAAATTAACCACAGAGACACAACAACAACAACAACAACAGCAGCGACGTCGACGTCAACAAAACTGTTGTCTGTTCCATTTGGTTCCCATTGTTCCATTTCTGGTTTTCGCTTTTCAAGCTGATCGAATTGCCGCCTGTTTCAGTTTCTACCAACGTTCCGCTCTGCCGGTGTTTGTTTTTGTTATTGAGAGAGATAGCAGAGAGAGCGCAGTGTGGTTGATCAACCACCTGTGGCCTCTCTCAGCCGCTCAAGATAAGGAAAACAAATGAAAAATTGATAAAGTGAAAAACAAGTTTCAAGTGTAAACAAACCACAAGAAAAAGCCATTGTTAACAATTAACAAAATGGCAAACAAAAGCAACAAGAAAACTCATTAAAACGAACACCTTGATGTAACGGTAGTTTCGCGCTCTGCCTTGCATTTTCGGTGCTTTTTGTTTGTTTTTTGTGGGTATTTGTTTACTTTGGCTTTGCGCGTGCGCAAAAGTTTTTTTTTGTGGGAAAAGCAAACAAACAAACAAAGGCAAAATTGCTGGTGTCGATTTTATTACTTATGTTTATTCCATTTGCAGAATTTCCTTAATTAATGCGAATTATTATGAAATTTAAATTCAAATAAAAAAAACCCCAAGTTCAAGTTTAATACCACGAATTAACAACAACAACACAAAAATAAAAGAAAATATCAAGTAAAAGTGTTCCATGTGACTCAACGAGATTTTATACCAATTTTAAACGAAACGATTTTTTTGGATTCAACGATTTAAGGATTAGAACGAAGATGGAACCAGGAATTTTAATTGGTAAGTTGACGTTTTACTTCACCCAGAATTGCAGGATTTCTTTAACAAGCAGTACAAACTTACATTTTTATTAAAAAAAAACTCAAACCTTTAATTTTATAATAAACTATCACGAATCCCGGCTTGCTTCGCTACGCCGCCGTCAGTAAAGTTATTTCAAGCGATATCGGTATCAGTTTTTCTTTTCCGTCTTGGGGGTGAATTTTACAAATTTGAAAATATTTGACCGTATCTCACATACATCGGCTCAAAGCAGAGATTAACTCTTATGCCCCGCCTGCGGTTAAAAATAAAGTCTCTCCTGACATTTCCGATCTTGGTGGTGGACTTCTAAAATTTAAAGCTTACAAGCCCAATTTGATAAAGATCGGCCCAAAAATAAGGATTGACCTTGAACACACATTTTGGGAAATTTTCCCCCAATTTTCTTTCCTTTCTTTACAAGTTGCTTTGCAATCGGATGAACGCTATAATTTTTCAAATTTCGCGGATTGTCACCATTTTCCGCCCATTTCTTCAACTTAGAAAGCTTCCAGGGCAAGCGTCCACCATTCCACTAAGTCTCACATTTCTTCTACTAAGAAACCTTTCCGGGCAAGCGTCTAACCCAAGGCGTATTTAACAAGGTGGCAGCAACGTCGACGTCGCCCTCTTTGCTGTTGCCTTACGAATCAGTTTCGATTCGAACGTTGCGAGCGACGCGCGACTACGGACGAATTTTTATCGTTTTTTCATATGTGTGTGTGTATACATGTGCATGCGAGTACAAACTTCTTTAAGTTTATTACTCTTTTGCTCTCGCTCTCTTTCTCTCGATTGCTCACAGTTTTCGTAAGGCAACACGACGTAGACGTTGCTGCCACCTTGTTAAATATGCCTTGGTCTAACCAATCCCCAAAGTTTCACTGAAATAAAGAACTTTGCAAATATGGCGGTTTCAGGACCATTTTCCGCATCCAGGTCCACCTCCATGGCCTCCTCCAGGTCCAGGTCCCGCACACAACCAAGAACAATGAAAAACTGCATATTTTTATAATTTTCTCAGTCAGGTCATGGCCACCTTTATAATCCAGATACCTTCAACCCACTCAACCTTTACCCACCGATTTCCGCCAAGAGGGGTAGATTTTCCAGAAGACTGGTATGCAGTCATTGTTGAATTTTTATATAGATCTTTAAAAATGAGTTTGACCCCGATCGGATGATAAACAACAAATTTGCATACAACAGTTTTCCGCCCATTTCCCGACTTTTGGGGTAGATTTTCCAAAAGTTGAAAGTCTCGTTGATCATATTTTTCTATGAGTAACTTTGAAAAAGAATTTGGAGCTAATCGCTGGGAGCTAAAATTCAACCCATACAACCTCTACCACCCAATTTCCACCAAGGGGGTGAATTTTCCGGAAAATTAGTATGCAGTCATAATTAAATTTTCATATAAATCTCCGAAAACAAAATTGAACCTGATCGGATGAAAATCAAAAAAGTTCCATACAACAATTTTCTTTGAATTTTCCACATTTCCCGACAGAATTTTCAAAACCGTTTCTTAGTACTCACTTTCAGCATAAGATAAAACTACTGTACAAAATACAGCTTTCTATCTCTTATGGTTTGTCCTGTGCGACGGTCACCAGTCAGTCAGTCAGGTTGAACAGTTTTATATATATACAGGCCTGTTCGAATTCCAACGTTTTCAAAGTAAAAAGAAACGAAAACGAGCGTTTTACTATGCTGTTCCAATTCCGAACGTTTGTTACGTTTCACTTCGAACTCGGTTTCGAAAACATCTGCTGCTGTTAGTTTGTTAATCGGACGATTGTCATCATCTCCTATTTAAATTTATAAAGCTCTTTTTACTCGTGAATCCATTTTTTACTTAAACAGTTTAAATTTTCTTTGATATGTCTATATATGTTAAACATATCTAGTGAAAGAAAGTGCATCCGTTAAATAATTCATATGCAGCACCGCGTTGAGGCCGCAATCGACTAAAAGTAAAGTATCAGACATCGGCCGTCGGTTTGTTTTTATGAATATTTTATAGAAGTTTATAAAAATTCTGTAAATATACTTAACTTAAACAGTTGTATGTGTTAAACGATCTTAAAAATGTTCAACTAATTTCGAATTTCTAGTTTATCATATTGGGAAATAGTTTAATGCTTTAATTTGTACTTTTAATTCCGCTGACTCTGCGCCGTTTTGAACGACAATTCGCGTTTGCGGAACAGCAATCACCGTTGCGAGACGGCCCGATAGCCTAGATACTCGGCGTCGCCCGGGTTCTTATGATTCTTAAGAGAGTAATTATATTCAATCTAGTGCAGGCTGCATGTCGTTATAAACATTTTGGACCGTTCGATCTTTTCCCCATATATACGTCTTCATGATAATCTAAAATCATGACTTCTTTGACCGTTTGGTTAATACATCCTATTAACCCGTCTACAATTGCCGTCTATCAAATCTTCACAATAATCCAGGCTTAAATCAAAAATTTGCAAGTTTCGCAATATTTTGGACCGTGTAATCTACAGATTCCATTTACCAACGCCGGCATTGTAATAAAAGCACTAAGCGCTTTCATAAATACTCATCAGGAAACCTTCGCGGGCAAGCGTTGCCCAAAGTTTTATGGCAATCGGATGAACGGTAAAGTTTTTGAAATTTCGTGGTTTTATGACCATTTCCGGCCGATTTCTCCAATTTAGACACCTTCGCGGGCAAGCGTACAACCATTCCTCAATGTTTCATCAAAATCGAACATTTTTCAAATTTCGCGGTTCTTGGACCATTTTCCGCCCATATCTTCTACTTGGAAACCTTTCCGGGCAAGCGTCGAACCACTATCCAAAGAATTACCGAATTCGCAAAATTTTTTAATTTTTGAGGTTTTTTGACCATTTTCTGCAAATTTCTTCAACTTAGAAACCCTCCCGAGCAAGCGTTTAATTCATTCCCCAAAGTTTGATTGCAATCGGATGAACGGTATAATTTTGCGAGTTTCTCGATTTTAGGACCTTAGAAACCTTCGCGGCCAAGTTTCTAACCATTGACCAAAATTTCATGCAAATTTCGCGGTTTCTTCTACTTGGAAACCTTCCCGGGCAAGAGTCGATAAATTTTCCAAAGCTTTAGCGAAAACGTAAATTTTGCAATTTTCGCGGTTCTTGGACCGTTTTCCGTTTTCCGCAACTTAGAAACCTTCCTGAGCAAGCGTTCAACCATTCCCAAATTTCCATTGAAATCGGATGAACGGCATAATATTGCAGATTTCGCGGTTTTTGGACCATTTCACAGACATGAGACATAGCCTATGACACTTTCCTGATCGACAAAAACATACTGTGAAAAATTCGTGAAGATCGGTTAAGCGGTATAGAAGCCCACAAGGGACAAACATACAAACATACTTTCACTTTTATATAGATTTATAGATTTACTAAATAGTATCCTCTGTAAAGGATTGGCTAAGGTCTAGGAAGTCTGATCCCATCTTAGATGCTTTTCGCTGATCGTTTTCTAAAGCCATTGATTCCAAATAGTTGCAAACCGATCGGAAATATAAACTGGTTCGGTTCAGTGGTTCAGAGAGTTTCTGAACGGCAGTTTCGGTTAAGTATATGGTTTTTGCACACAACTGAACCGCGGTTTCGTTTCGGTTCAGTGATTCACTTCCAATTTATTATATATAAGGCCTGTTTCCGTTAGCTCAGAATCTTAAATCTGCTCGAAAAAATTTTTTTCCTATCTGTTGAAAAATGCCAAAAATGCGATTTTTGTTCTTGGATCGACCAACATTCTGTCAAACCTCAACCCTTAAAGCCTGTCTTTAAGTAATACTATAGAATTTTTCATTAAAAAGAAAGAAAGTCAGTCAAGCCCGACTATAATATACTGTGATGTGCTGCCCATCACCGTTGCAACCGGTGCTGCCCATAATTGTTTGTTTTCCTTATAATTTGACAACCTTTCATCCGATCTTTACCATTCCTTTGGCGAATCGATAAATAATCTTGATTTCAAAACATGTCCAGAGGACTCAAAACTGACGAGGATATGAAGTTTTTTCTAAATTGCGGGGGCGGGGTGGGCGTGGCAAAATTGAAAATAAACTTGATCTGCCTGCAAGTATAAGAAGTTTTTGTCCCATTCTCGTCGAACCTCTATCTCTTACCATCTCTGTGATCTGTGCGTTTATACGGACAGACAGACAGACTGACGGACGGACAGACGGACATGGCTATATCGACTCGGCATCGGAGATGCTTTCTTCTGGCTGTTACATACTTTTGCACCTACTTAATATACTCTGTGTACCTCTGGTACAGAGTATTAAAAATGTTCTGCTGAAAATTATTTTTCGAACTTTTGAAGCTTACAAAAATGCCAAAAACGCATTTTATGTTTTAAAATCGCCCCTTATTCTGTCGAATCTGAAAACATAAAATCTGTACTTAGGACAACGTCCAGAATTTTGCTTAAATCTGTTTGGAAATATAATTTTTTCGAAAATTTCGAAGGTACGGAAGTCCGAACCGTTAACAAAATCGTATTTCTGTTCAAGCAAGCGTTCTTAAAACCTTTCTTAAGTATAAAGTTTTAAGTTACCCTTAAGTCTGCAAGGAAAGGTATTGTTTCAAACTTTTGAAGATAAGGCCATCCCCCAAATGGTTTTAAACTCATCTCTGTCCTTGAATCGCGCTTAATTTTACCATATCTCAATTCAAAAGGGCTTCCATTAAGTATATCGACCCCTTTGCGCAAAAATATCGTATGTGCCAAGAAATAATTTTTACAGGAAAGCGATTTTTCCACTTTTCGTTGCACAGGCACATACGATAAAATTGATTATGTTATAACTCCGTAACCGCAGCGATTATCACTATATTATTTTACCAGGTGATAAGTAAATGGATGTAATGTGCATCAAATTGTCAAGTACGTAAAAAATGGCCGGCTTACTGTAAAATCTGTTCGGAATGTCATATTTTTGGGACGTTTGAATGCGCCGCAAGTCGATAATAGCAGGGACCGTAAATAATGATTATTTTTATTTTTTTAACTAAAAATCACACACTTCTAATGGACCTAGAAAAAATGGTTCACACCACAATATTTATTTTCTTATTCTCTGCATTTCCGTCATGATTTTTAAATTTATGATTTTTACGTTTTTCTTCACTGGTAATAATTATTTTTTAGTCATTTTATAAAACTTAGACCGTAATCATTATTTTTTGATCAAAAAAATATAAAACTCAAAAATAATGCTTATGTATGAGTTTTTTTCTTTTTCTTCACTGATAACAATTATTTTTGAGTAATTTTTAAAACTTAGACCATAATCATTATTTTAGATAAAAAAAAAATAAAACTCAAAAATAATGATTATGATTGAGTTTTATTTTTTTCACTTAAAATAAAACTCAACAGTAATTTACGGACTCTGGGTAAAATATTTTTGACAATATTATTTTTTATTCTTATAACTGGAACCTAAAGCTACCTCCCAGCATATATTTTAAAAATTTAATAATTAATTTATCATATATTTAATTATTATTTAATTTTACAAGTGTTTGTGTTCCGTTCCCTACGTTCCTAGATCCATGCAAATCGAGTTAAGTTTAGTTGTTAAATGAGTACTTGCAGACTATTGAGGTTGCTTCAGATGATGAAACTGAAGATGGCGGGCCAACTGATGAAATAAAGAGGGGAATACGAAATTGACGGCTGAGCCCAAAAAGCTAATTTGCGTGACCTCTATATTATGAAGTATTGGGAGGGAAAACGATTTTTATACCCAACTTTATACCAGCTGGCACAGTGGTACATTCGGTTCCTGCAACACAAGTGAGTGTTGAAAGATCGTTTCTCGGCCCTCAAAAATGATGCTCACGGATCAAAGGTGCAACCTCGGTGACGAGTCATTGGCGAAATTACCTCTTCGTAAAATTAAATAATAATTAAATATGTGATAAATTAATTATTAAATTTTTTAAAAACAAATTTAAAAAAAAAAAAAAAATAACGCTGGGTATGTAGGTGTCCGATATTATTTAATGTATCATAAAGTTGAGTACGTTGGGTTCGAACATATAATATATATGGAATTAAAACCTAAAGCTTTTCGTTATTGTTTAGGAAAAGGACAAACAATTTTTTAACATTTCCCATAATCGAACCGTAGACGAAATATAGCAATCGGTTGAGATAAACACCCTAAGCGTCACTGAAAATCGATTCGGCTTTTATCTCTGTTATTAGTTCTGTTGCTTAGAGATATTAAACCCCAGGTTTTTGTTTCAACCATCACTATTTGGTCCTGCTTATCATTAAAATATTGTACATTACCAACTAAACAGCTTTTAAAATGTGAATGCTCACCTAAAGTGTATTTTTTAGGGTGAACTTAGCAAAACACTATAGACTTGAAACCAACCGAGAATTGGTTTTGTGTTGGAATTTGGTTGGAAGAGATTTCTGGAACACCTCCGATTAACGTGAATATGTGACTTTCAACAATTTCCAAATTGAATTCCTTGAAAACATTGAATAGTCTGTAATGATTTCACTTTGAAATCCGTGCTTCTGGCTAATGTAGGATTGAGGTTAAAAAGTACGCACAGAGTTCAATTTCAAAATAAATGGTGATTTTTTTAGCAGCTTGCGGATTCAATTAAAACAAGTAAGAAAGTCGGTCAAGGCCGACTATAGTATACACAGAGAAAAATATGATGTTAAAAAATCGTCACCAAATGGTCATGACTTAGGTCTGTTTTTCCGTTCATAAAAATGAACCCGTTGCGACCGGGGCTGCCCATAATTGTTTGTTTTCCTTATAACTCATCCAATCCTTACCATGCCTTTGGCCGATCGATAAATAGTCGTGATTACATGTCCAAAAGTAACGAATATATTCTTCAATATTGTCTTCCAGTGCGTTAACTGTTGCAGGCTTGTCGCTATAGACATGAGCCTTAACATAGCCTCCCAAAAAATAGTCTAAAGGCGTTATGTAGCTTACAAATAATTTGCTCGTATATGACCAAAAAGTGCATTATTTAGGCTTATTCAGCCAAATTCGCAACGAAGTTTGTCCAAATTATTTGCCTGTGTCAACTTAGCTTTAGTCTCATGTATCTATTGAAATCACAATAGGTGCAGCAGCAGAGTTTAGGTAACTGAAGGATTGTGATTAGATCATGACTCCAAATCAAAGCAACCCAACCAGCTGTTCTTTGTTTACTTTAGTGTCACTGTGGCGTTCGCGAGTAAACGTTATAAACATTCGTCAGTAAAACAAGAACCATGTTGAATTTTGGAACCCAATCTCTGGAAGTGGGAAACTAAAAAAATTTACATATTTTTCTGCGACTTTTAGTTTGCCTGAAACGGCTATAAATAATAGGGCTAGATTCAGGAAAGTACGAAAAGAAATTATTAAGTCGAACTTCATTTGAATTGTTTTGTAATCTGAAACAAATCTGAGTGCTTTTCGAACTAATCTTTCATTCCATCTGGAAACTAGCCTTTAAAAAGAAATTTTCAATTCTTGTAGTCTGTTTTGCCGTTTTCTACTTCCTGGCTCATCTCATATGCCTATCCACGTTAATGTACCCCGTTTGGCATCAAAATGTTAACCCATTTACAATTGCAAAAATGTCCATAATTTTAATGGGAAATGAGAATTCGCTTCACACATATGTGACCAGATGCAAATGTGCATGCACATTCCAACAGCCAGTTCTCTGCCGGCAGACAAACCAGAGACATTTATAGATACATTTGTTAATGGCATACGAAATTGGATTGAAACCCCCAAATCCCGCACACTCACAAACACACTCATAGAAATTCAAATGCCTCGCACAAATTGGTGCGGTTCGGCAACTAAATCGAGTCTCAATTACACAAAACACCCGGCGGTCCCCCTACTCAGCGGTTGGGTAGTCATTAGTTGAGCGCGGGTTACGCCGAATGTATCTAGAAAAGAGAGAAAAAAAATCATGTACATAAAGCGAAACCGCCAGCATTTGAAGCACACCCTCCGTTATCTGCATTTGTCTGATCATTAAATGCTTAACCAAATGAGCTGAGCTCTGGATGGTGGGCAGGGCCTGGGGTTGTGAGTACGCTATGTGTGTGCAACATGTGGTCGTGTGTCTTTCGCCCAGTTTAGGCCTGAGGCAAAAGAAAGCCAGAAAAAAAATTTCTTCAAGAAAAGTGAGATTAAAATGAGGGCATGAGTTCTGTTTCTCTCTGGAGCTGAAAATGTCTTTGTCGCCCTCAAAAGGGGTAAATTTAAAACTGTTTTAAAAGAGTCTTATGAAGCTCTGAAATTGTACGTAACAGGCGGTGGGAAACACTTCGGACGCATACTTTGAGGAGTGGCGCGATTCTTAACTATTTTCCACAAATTTTTTAAAAGATCGGCCAAATAATTCAACTGATGGAACACATTTATAATTGGTCATGATCCAAGCTTGAAGCATGAAAACAGTTTTGTTGTATACAAAGAAATGTGCTCAATGAGATCCACAAATCAAGGAATATCAAGAAATGAAAGCCGTGCAAGATTGAATTCGTCCACTGCGCAAGCAGAAAATTATGTCTCGTGAGATGAATATCTGCAAGGACAGCATGTCGCACATCATGAAACGTGACTTAGGGCTCAATGCATACAAGAGACACACCGGCCACTTGCTCACAACAGCATTGAAACAAAAACGCAAGACAAAATCGAAGCATAGCGTCGCCAGTGCGCGAACAATGCTCACAGACGAATTCTGTTTACTGACGGGAAAATTTTCAACATAAAGGAATCGTTAAAAAAACAGAACGATAGAGACGATAGAAACAAGCGTCTGAACTGAATCCGACAGTTCAGAAAGGTCACGATATGGCTTATGGTATGGTTTTGTGGGGAGTTACCAAGCTCCATATTTGTGAAAAAGGTGTCAAAATCGGAGTCACATCCAATTTTCCGTAAACTTTTATAAGTTTAATAGTTTCAGTTCAGTTGTCACAATGTTGCAATTCTACTGTTATCCATTGCACCATTGTTATTATCATATTTTTTGTAACAGCCCTCAAATTCTTAACACTAGAAGCCTGTTTATGTAACTAACTCGCTGACCGCATCTCTTCACCTACCTACCCAAACTCTTCACTTATCTAAAAAATATTTATTAAAATATTTAGTCATATCTGTTTTTTTTGACCAACGGCCCACTCCAAACACTTTACGCCTTATTAACTTCACGGCGGCAACGATCGACTGTCTTACAAAAACGCTGACTACCCACTTTCAAAAGAGTCGCTGACGCTGACGCGGGGACTACGTCTCGGTGTTGGAAATTGATTACAAAATCACTTAGTCGCTGCCGGTTTTTTGGCCGTCGTTTGCTGTTTAAATTTTACGCATTCATTAATGTTACGGATAATTGAATTTACTTATCGCAAAAATTCATTCATTCATACATTAATTGCAAGTCAAGCAAGCACCATAACAACAACAACAAGAACGGCATTGGTGACAACGTCGTTGTGCAAATACAAATACCCAATAATAATGACGATGGTGATGATGATGATGATGGTAATAATGATGATGCCTCGGCCGTAAACAGGTTCTTATGTTGCTGGACTTAAATGCTGGTTGAGTGCGTGTGTGTCGTGTTTGGGGTCTTACAATAAAGAAGCATAATTTGCATTGACTGGGATTTTAAGAAGGAAGAAGGAGATTGAGAGAAAAAGCCAAAGGTTCAGAGGCACTACTCATGTCAAGAATGCACAGTAAACTTTTAACCGCACCTTTAAAAAACTACGGTACTGTACCGCTCCATAAAGAAAAAGAGTTTTCTGAGCTCTGGATAATGTTTGATTTATTGAAATTATAATTTACCTAAGCTGAAATATTTGCTGGGGCAATCATATTTATTGGTTAAGCATACAAAAGTTGAAATGAATCCTTTATTTAATAATTGTGATTGGATTACTCGGATAAATAACAATCAATCGATCATCAGATTAAAACCCACAACATTTTCCTTTTTCAGTAAGTCTTTTTTCATTGTTTCTAAGGGCTTAAAATAGTTTGTCCTCACTGACTGACTGTTTGGCAATCATCGCACAGCCTAAACGGTAAGAGCTAGAAGGCTGAAATTTTGACAGGAGTTTCCTTATGTGGTGAAACGTCGTAAAAGCCGGAAAAGCGTCGGAAAAGTTTGTATGGGGAAAATTTTATTTTTCATCCGATTGACTTGAAATCCGGGTTGTAAGCTAAGTATGAGAAATAATGTGGACACGTGTTTTCCCGATTTCCGAAAAATCCGCCCACGAGGAAAATTCTCGAAAAATTCGATATGCAAAAATCAATTTTTCATCCGATTGACTTGAAATTCGGTTTGTACACAGAGTGAAAAAATCAAGTATTCCGTACTTGAACGCTGTTTTTCCGAACTTGATAGTCAACTGAGTCTTAAATTACTACCATCAAGTTCGCCATACTTAAATCAAATACGTTTGAAAACTTGATTTAAGTATTATCGGACTTAAAAAACGAGTTCGAAATATTCCTAAAATGAGAACATTTCAACTTGATGCAAGTACGCTTCAAACTTAAAATAAGTTTGAGTTTTCATAAAAAAGCAACATGATCGTCCCTTGAATTAAGTACGTGGAAACTTGATCCAACTATATTACAACTTCAAGATTTGGGACAAGTGCGCGCGCATACTTGATTCAAGTAATATTATAACTTCAAGACATGGGAATGGGAGAAGTACGTACATACTTGGCCCAAGTGCATTTCCATACATTCCTGTATGTTCTGAAAACACATTAAACTTGTAAAAATTTATTAATATCAAACTTCACTTTACCTGGGCCTTACTGGGGACTCGAACTCGGTACCTTCGGAAAATCTCCAATAGAAAAGTGCGGCGTCTCTACACTCACGGCCATTAGGGCCCACGC
This sequence comes from Lordiphosa collinella, assembly GCA_018904265.1. Classification (NCBI taxonomy): domain Eukaryota; kingdom Metazoa; phylum Arthropoda; class Insecta; order Diptera; family Drosophilidae; genus Lordiphosa; species Lordiphosa collinella. The sequence goes on from JAEIFV010000682.1 coordinate 29,101, forward strand.
GTAACTCAGAGTAAAGAACGCAGTCAAATTTTAAGAGAGTCAGAGTAAGTCAGAGTAAAGAGCGCAGTCAAATGTTAAAAAAACACAGAGCAAATCAAGTTGAATGTTAAACAGCCACCATGCAAAGTGGCCTGTGGTGCGATGCGAAGAGTGTTGTCTTACAAACGGTGGGGCCGTGGTTGAAGTCCGCTTGATACTTTTTTTATTTATATTTTTTTATTTTAAAATACTCTACGGTCCCAAAATTTAGTTTGTATTCAGTTTTTGACAAACCCACTCTCTTCAAGATTGATTTTACTAATTTAAAGTTTGTTTTTTACTTGTTTTGATGTTGCTCGTACTCAATCTTAACAAAACGTACTTAAATCAAGTACGTTTTTTTAAGTTTAGTATTTTAGCAGTCGAGTTCGTACGACCTTAATTTTACTCCGATTTTTTTCGCTCTGTGTAAGGACAGTAAGTGACTTAAATTGAAATGCTATTTTGCGATGCTGGAAATATTCGACCGTAGGGTCGGGAAATTCCCGGAAAAGCCTCGGAAAAGTTTGTATGGGGCAAAATTTTACTTCTCATCCGATTGACTTGAAATTGGGTAATTCGGAAAATCCGCCCACAAGGAAAATTCTCGGGAAACTAGGTATGCAAAAATCTATTTTTCATCCGATTGACTTGAAATTCGGTTTGTAAGGATAGTAAGTGAAATGAATTGAAATGTAATTTTCTGATATTGGAAAATTTGACCATAGGGTCGGAAAACTTATGGAAAACTCTGAAGCCAAAAACCGATTTTCATCCGATTGGCTTTAAACTTGGTTTGTAAGGATGGAAGAATTAACGATGAAGGTAACGATAACGGTAACGATATCGATAACGAGAACGATAACAATAACGATAACGGTAGAGATAGCGATAACGATACCGATACCGATAGCAATAGCAGTTGCAATAGCGATAGCGATAGCGATAGCAATAGCAATAGCAATAGCAATAGCAATAGCGATAGTAATAGCATTAGCGATAACGATTACGGTAATGTTACCCAATCCCGGTCGGAAAAGAAAAACTATATCGGTTTTATGTGATATCAGTATAGACTGACGGCGGCGTAGTGAAGCGCGCCGGGATATATGCTAGTCTATATATTAGAAATATATAGTGGATATTTTACTGTATTAGACATTATTAAAGATAAGATCTTGAAGTTTGGTGTGTGGGCTGGCACTATGAAGAAAGACATTCACAAGTGGTTCAGACACCTTTCGATTGAAAAATTTGTCTGTAGGTTAATAATGTGAGCGTTAGACATTTTGCAAATTTCAGGAAATTTGGTTGTTTGGTCTAAAAATTGTTAGTTTTCCCAATTTGAACTGTTAATATCAATTTGCAGCCACTTGGAACTCGCTTATAAGCGCTTTCATTAGAATTATATTCTCAAAATGCAAAGAACCCGGGCGACGCCGGACATTCAGCTAATTATTTCTATTTACTATTAACAATACGTACAATACATAATCCGAAGTATCCGTATCACCCAATTCCTCGTTGGACAAAACAGTTTCAAGATTCTTATTAGCTTACAATATCCGCAACATCCGATTTGGAGTATGATCCACTAAGTTCTGAAGTGGTACTTCAGCGGAATAGTCAGTAATAGAGATTCCGGTAGAGTAGCAATTTTTCTTCGCTAATCGCAATACATCATAGCTGAACGAAATGACGGCGTTTTGACTTCTTGCAGCACGCATTGATAAAACATAAGTGTGTTTCGTATGACCCACATCTACAAGTAGCGCCGTATCAAATATCTAGCCATTCCTTGTTGGCTTTTTTGAAATATGCTTTGTTTCTTGCACAGCTTTTCCATATTGAAATAATCCAATTGGTAAAATTGTGCAATTTTTTTTTAAATTTTGATACGGCTCTGCTCACAGCAGGTTATGTTCTTTAAAACTGTATCGAATATATTGTTTTCTACAGACAATAACTTCTTTGTGGGTATGTTTTCGTTGTGCCATACTAAAAACAGCTTGCGTTTTGATACTGACATTGCGCTTTGAAGGTCCAATAAATGCAAGAGTATCACATATTAGCAGGTGATCTCGGAAATTTTTAAACAACTAGGACTTACACTGACAAAAAAAGTCAAGGGCGACTTGCACATTTGAGAACATTGTTAATTTCGCTTCTTGAATGACAGGTGTAGGCTACTAAGAGCAGGCTGTTAATACGCGTTACTTTCACTACGTTTTACAATTAATACACGCACATATATGACCAGAGAGCACGAACCGTATTTTAATAAAGCTGTGGAAGATAAGTGGTTTTTTCTAAATTGCTGGGGCAGTAGGTCAGATATTTATGGATTTCAGTGATTAACAAATAAAACTGCCTAAGACACTTCAATGCAAAATTACCGATTCTTGAGTCAAAACATCACCGTTAATACTTAATAGTCTACACTCAGAGAAAAAACCAATAAGATCATTCTTGATATCAAGAATATTTAATGTTGAAAGTACGGTAAGAACGAATATACTTGGATCCAAGAAGAAAAATACTGAAATCAAGAATAGAATTTGGGGGAGTGTTGGTTGCACAATACCAACCACCCCACTTCCTTTTGTTGTGATTAATTAAAAATTTTTTTTTTTATATATTTTATTTCTTACTTACTCTGACTGAGACTCGAACTCGGGACCTCAGAAGCCTGCACTCACTGAAACCACCGCTCAGCCAACAACACCGCACCTCGGATGCTTACCGCGGCTTCTAAGTCGCATAAATTGACGTTGCCAGTGCCGGCTAATGCACAGTGGATCCGCTTGTATGGAGGCGCGGCCAAAAATACTTCTAATGGTAGTAGAAATGAAACTTTCACTAAGCTTCTTTAAAAATTGTGGTGAAAAGATGGACATGATTTGTCGTTGCACACCGCCCCCACCCAAACCCCACCTATAACCATAACCATTAAATAAATTTGAAACCATTTTAATACTCTATTATTACAAAAATGTATAATGTCTCCTCTAGCAAGCCATATTCAGATTCAAATATCGTTGACTTATCCTTTTTTATCAAGCTCCATCTGTCCAGTTATAAAAGGGTCGGACCATAAAAGGAGTGAATGTTTGTATAATGCGCGACATTTTCCGGCTTTGATGAAGTCTACATTTTTTTCTGTCTTTGTTGTTGGACTCTGCAGTTTTCTCTAAAAACTCTCCAATTGATACTTTTGCATGCTCTATCACAGCAGATCCATGAATTTAAACCTTATGGACCGTAGTCGGCAAATTTTACAATGGATACTCTTTAATCAGTCCTTGGCAGTATCTAGGGCATATTCATTAAATTTGTAGGCACTAATTTTGAAGCCAGATGCCATAGCTTGAAAAAAAGTGGCACAACAATAGATCGGATTTTCATTAACTCTTGTAATTTCTGAATCCAATCTTGGATCAGAAATTAATTTCTAGCAATATTTCCGTCGATGAATTATCCTCTACCTCCACCTATGGACTTGTCTACTATTACGTAAATTTCTCATATATTTAGATTTTTTGTCATTTTAGCACACAACTTATGTTTCTTAATCGAACTTTGTTTTCTATTTAACCCATTTTTAACGAAATTCCTTTTGGATTTTGTGTTATCTTTTCAATGCTTTTAATTTTTGTTCAGGACTTCTAACCTGCCACATTTTGATGACTGACTTATAGAAAGTTGTAAAAAGTATTCAAAGAACCATGTTGTTTGTATAAGGTTGAGATTTCTGTTGGGATACGAATCGCCTTCCAAAACCAAATCGAAAATATAAACAAAAAATGCATAAATAATCGATTAAATGATCATTGAAAATTGTACACAAACACGAAAGACGAAAAACAACTATACAGCACGATAAAAATGCGAAACGGAGGCTTCGTTGGGCAAATTTGACATTGAAAAAATAAGTCGGCGAATTAGTATATCAAAGACTACACGCTCATTCGCAAATTTCCGCAACTAACTTCAGCGCTTTTATTACCCTAAGAATCCGATTAATACAATGGAAAAGAAACCTAAGGGGGAATCTTGGGGGAACACGACTAAAACTTTAAGTAAACATAATAAAGACGCACAAAAAGGAACAAACAAATAGGTTAACTAAAACATTTATTTAACAAAAACTACAACACAAATTAGGGTTTATTATTTTCTGGAGATAAAACAAATACCCTTAACTTCAAAATCCATTGAACATAATTTAGTTTTGTAGATTTAAGCAATTACCAGACCGTTTTGAAGTGCACTTTGATTTGCCAGCGTTCAGCTGCGCTTTGCAAATGAACTCGTGCTCATGCTTTAAATTCTGTTTTTAGAAAGTCCTGTTAGATTTCCGCAAAAACCGGCCTGCCATTAAGAAGATTGGACATTTAAGAGGCAATTTGTTTATATTTTGTCTAAATATTTTGTGATCGATTTTGTTGATTTTTGGCTAGGACGGAACCACTTGAGAGCGAGAAAAGAATTGTCTCATTTGTTGTCTCATTTTTGGCTCCCCGCACTTCCCTTCGCCATCAAGCTCGAAGTCGAGAACGATTGTTTCTTGGATCCAAGAAGATTTCTTCTTAAAAAATCCAAGAAGAAAACTACTAAAACCAAGAAGAATTGTTCTCGCCGATTCGTTCTTCATTTCTCTGGTTGTATCAGTGATAGATGATTTTACAACCCAGCGATATTCCATCAGCTGATTGGATGGAATTTCAATCAGAAATATGAAAAAAATGATTACTGCATTTAATCCTTCAACCAAGTATCCAAAATTCATTCTCTGTTATGTCGGTCGAACAATTTCTACTTTCATAAAATTGCTGTTTGTCAGGAATTTTTGCCATTCACTTTTGCCGTTCTACTACGTTGTCGTCTCTCAGGGCTTATTAAAACCCACTTAGACCGAATTGCTCTTCAGTTGCCGCCGCGGCTGACTCACTTGCTCCTTTGGCAAAATGTTTTCCTTGTTTTTTTTTTTTTCTCATTACATGTGCCGCCTGCCTGACTGCCTCATTCTCACTCACACTTCTCTCTAATTGATAGAGAGAATGAGGAGAGCTTAAAGTTTGTTTTTTTCCGCCTCGCAGCGAAGCGTGAGAATCGACCAACAGCCAAGTCATGTGTTATTAATTGATATGGAACGAATTGGCAGCGTAAATTATTGGACAAACAAATTGACCAGACCAGATACATGGTACGACATACAGATACAAGTATCTGTTAGTTTGTTTGTGTTGCCTTGGTTCAGTTAATTCAGGACAATTAACTGAATGCTTGTTTATTTGTTTGCAGAAGCAGAAGGTTTTTTTTTTTGCAAGTATTGTCATTGACATTGACAGCTTTTGATGCTCATTTTTATGACGGAATTATTGATGAAAATCGTAAGTCAACTTACCTTTTTTGTTCCAAGTAATTTCAACTTCAATTCTACATTCCAGTAAAAATCTGCTAAGGCTTTTAGTTTGATTTATTCTGCGTTTTATGTGCCTGACGCTTAGACTTAGAAATGTTAATTTTGTACTTACTATAATATTTTGTAGAGGTTCACCAGTGACGTGAATCTAAACTTATCACGGAGTGTCACGACGTGAACGTGAGCCAACACAGAGATTCGTGCGGGAACATCTGTGATTCGAGCATGTTTTGTGGGTGACTTTAAGTCAAAAATCGTGAGTATAAAGCTTGCAAGTTTGACTAAATAGCCATTCTTGCAGACTAATTTGGACTTAAAACTAAAGCTAAGGTCCCACAAGAAAATAAATTGTCCAAATTTTTACCGAATTTTTGCAATTTATATCCAAATTTTTTATGGGACCTAATTAGGTTAAAATTTGCCATTTTTTGAAATTTATCTTGATTATGAAATATGATCACTAGCAATGAGCATAGAGTTTTATGGTATTTATATGGGCTCACTCAAATGAAATGAAATCAACTTATACCGGTAACTGGCACGAATTCCAAGAACCTCAAACATTTTGCGATTGCCAATTGCAGCTTAGATGTTTTAAATTGAAATTATCTGTGAATAAAAATGATTCAAATTGGTTAAACCAATAAACAAAAGGTTTGAGGTGTGGGAAAAGTTCTCAGTTTTGATATGTGAGGATTTATTTAAAGAAGTGTTTTAATATTCCCCGCCGCGTGGCACAGGTGGGCTCTTGCGACACCGGTGCATTCAACAAGGACCAAGGGAAATCGGCTTAGCCAGCTTTTTACCGTTTTAACAGCTATCGAACTGGTTCACGGATTTTGGGTGAAATCTATGACTCTTTCCTGATCGACTTGAAGATACTGTAAAGATTTCGTGAAGATCGATTTAACGTTCTAGACGCTTTTAAGCACAATCAAATGTACATACAAATTCTGTATTGTAGCAGAATTTGAAAAAAATAACTTAGATTGTGATGCAATCTCTGTGTGTTTTGGCGTCAGAAAGGCAGTCAGTGCTGTAAAAACATTTTATATTTGCCTTGACACAGCCCATAGGGCCAAAGCTCAATCTCTTGGCTAGTGTGCTTCTAATTTTCGCTCAAGAGAAAGGGACCTAAAATTTAACGTCGAATCCGAACGGCAGCTTGAGAAGCTATTTCATGGCTAGTTACTTCAAAGCAGGCGCCAACAGCTAGTAAAGGTGACAGGGTGTGTAAGTTTTTTCAAGGAATAAACTGTTTCTTTAGATGTTCCGAGGCGGGATCGAACCCACGATCCCGCACAGCGGTCGCGCACACTAGCCGCTGAGCCACATTTCTTAATTGCAGAAAAACATTTTCTAGATTATAGAAAAGAAAAAATATTTTTCTGTCCGTCTGACTGTCTGTCTGTTTGTCCGTCTGTCCGTATGAACAAGCAGATCTCAGAGATCGTAAGTGATAGAGGTTTCACACGTATGTGACAACAACTTCTTTTAATTGTAGGCAGATGCAGTTTATTTTTAATTTTTGCCACGCCCCCTTCCGCCCCCGCAAATTGGAAAAAACGTCATATCTCGCTCTGTTTTATTGATAGAAGGTTCGTTCTTTCTGGACATATTTAGTAATCAGAATTATTTATCGATCCGCCAAAGGAATGGTAAAGATCAACAAGCAATTATAGGCAGCAACGGTGACGGGCAACACTTCACAGGTTCAGAGTATATTATAGTCGGGCTTAACCGACTTTCTTACTTGTTTTATTGTCTAACTTTACCAACACGAAAGGCATCTAATCGCTTCCGACTACCAAGCACGCGCGTGAGTCATAGTAGGGAACACAGTCAAATACAAAGCTTTCACCAAGTCGAATATCAGTTGGCCCCTTTTAAATTCCGAGAGCAGGTAGTTCGAACTTGAGAACTACAAGCGGTGTTTTTATACCCTTGCAGAGGGTATTATAAAATTGTCCGGATGTTTGTAACGCATAGAAGGAAGCATCTCCGACCACATAAAGTATATATATTCTTGATCAGCACGACGAGCTATAGCTGTTAGGACGATCAGTCGAAATACTGTTTTTTGCCTTTCAATTTGTCTGTCCGTCTAAAGCTTATCCTTTTGTTCAAAAAACACAAAACTTGGCCGATTTATGATGAATTTTGGGAAAATCTTTTTGGGGTTTTTCTGGGGTTTTTTTAAAAAGTTTTATTTTTTGCTACAAAATACGCTGATCACTTTTTAAAATTTTGTAAATTTTTTCGTTTACCAACACTAAGTGAAACGGTTTCCATACAAAAATGTGAATAATGTGTAAAAAATGTAAATGAAAATAAAATTCTTCTTTGGATAAAATTTGGTGGTCCTGAAAAGGACCGATTTGGTCCCAAGTCATAAAAGGAAGGTCAGGTCAAAAGCAGGGTCATCCGATCATCACCAATCGTCAAAATCTTATATAATATTCATAGCAGGTCAGGAATGTAAGCAAAGGGTCGTCATCAATCACCGCCAACGTCAAAATCATAAAACAGTTTCAAACAAAGTCAGAGGAAAGCTTTGGGTCATCATCAGCACCAGTCGTCAGTCATCATCGTCTTCCTACAATAGTGGAGATGTAAAGTAACCAAATTTCTAGAGACTCCCAACTAAGATTCAAAGAAAATGTAGTCGAAACTGATGTTTTGAGGACTGTGATATAAAATAGTCGGCGCCGGCTTTTTAAATAAAATCGGTTTTTTGATTTAAATTACAAACCTCGGCTGACATCTTGTTTATTTCGGATTCCTTCTGGGGATCATAAAGCCTTCCAATGGCCGAAAAGCTCATGATCCTCTCCCTATGGTCCGAATTTCTTTTAAAATTGGAACTCTCGCCAATACCTTAGACCTTTTTCGGCTAACGCCGCGCGCCAGTCTTCACGTGGCCCGCCGATCATGCGATTTGGTGGTCGTTCTTGAGATATCATGACTGATCATCTTAAACCACATATTTTACATTAGTTATAGATGCGATTTTACAAAATTGAAAAGTATTAATATACATAAAGATATCTTGAATCAACTGTTTGGGTCTTTGATTTACAATTGTGAACACTTTTAATTTTAACTTGTTAAAACCAACAAATTAAGCTTTTGATATTTCAGTAGAAGTCAAATTGACACTTTGAATCAATTCTCTTCTTGCACGGAATTCCAAGCTGAGAATTTCAAGGGTCTTTTTTAGGCGAAGTGCAAGAACTTAATGGCATAGCGACATATCTTCGACGTCATATCTCCGACCAGTACTTTTGCCGCGGATATGACGCTTTTATGAGAACCCGCGCGGGTTATGTCGTTTTAAAACGACATATCTCCGACGTGTTTCAAACGACATATCTCCGAGCGAAGATATGTCGTTTTGAAACGACATATCTTCGACGCACAGTGGCTCGCTTTCTTAAAACACGTTGCATAAATCATAACTCTTGATCTATTCGAGTTATCCACAAAATTTTACTCGGTGAAAAAAAAATTAGGTCTGTAGCTTAAGTGGTTTTTGAGATATATGCATTAAACTTTGCCCTTATAAGTAATTTTTTTTCCATCTTTTCAAAAGTTGAAAAATGTTTCCACTTTACAAAGCTCCTAAATCTAAAAAAAAATTGTAAAATCCTTTGTTTTACGTTATTAAATAGCTTGACCAATTCCTAATTAAAGTGCATCAATAGTTTTGCCAAATTCAACAACTCAAAATTTCATTTTTGCAATGAGTTTTTGGAAACGAGCCACTGAGCGACGTGTTACAAACGACATATCTCCGATCGGAGTTATGTCGTTCCAAAGCGACATATCTCCGCCGTGTTAATAACGACATATCTTCGAGTATTAAAAACATGCAGAGATTTGTTGTTTCACAATGACTCAATCCTGACGTTCAACTATTTAACTTTAGCCTGTGAACTGTAAAGACGAGATAGCACAGCTAACTTTGTCTGTGCCTGCAGACAATGCTAGTCTACATTTGGTTGCTCTATTTAGCACTTCTCGTCTCTGAGATCGAAGTGCTCATACAGACGAACGGACAGACAGACTCGGCTGTTGATGCTGATCAAGAATATATATACTTTATACGGTCGGAGATGCTTCCTTCTGGCTGCTACATACTTATTATACTCTGTGTACGTCTGGTACAGAGAATACAAATTATAAATTAATTTTAGTATGTCGAAAACAAAACTTTAAACGCGATTTTCTCAATATCACTTTTTTGAACTGGTTCCAGAAAACATTGATCGATTTCAAAATTTGGTTTTTCTTTTACTCATAATACCCACCATTTTCGCACCTTCTCCGGGGAACTAAAAGTTTGACCGATTTTACGAATAAAAAAAATGATCGATTTTCGAAATTTTGACTTTGCAGCTCTGGTGTTTTTGAAGCTACCTCAAACGTAGAGGCAGGTGCGAAAATCGCATTAATTCTGAACACATCATTTTTTATTTTAAACATTAAGGATAAGCCGTTTCCAAACAAAATACGGAACCATTGGACGAACTCTTAATTTTTTTCCCATCTTTAAAGGGCGCTACACCAACAGCCGCAACAACAACAAATCTAAAAATTTAATTTCTATTTTTATTTATTACACAGTTCAACAAATATTGGGTCATCAAAGACCCAAAGACCCTTACCTTATTCGTTTGAACAGTGTAGTTTATGGTCCTTCCCTGAAACTTTGCGGTGAATTTAAGGACTTTCGTAGCAAATTGAATAATTTTAAGATTATCTATCACTAATTTTAAAATGACCCTACCGACACACAGCTATTTAAGGTTGTTTCTATAATTCATTAAATTGTACATCTTTTTTAATTTATTTATGGTTCCTGGGCAGGAACAAGCAAGCAAGAATTCAGTTAATTGCCGTTCAAAGACTATAGCTCTATCTATGCATGTAAATTTTCAAGTGCCTCATTGCGCTTATGATGCCTTATTAATAAATTTTTAAAAAGTGTCATTTTAGGCACATTTAACAACTTTGACCATTGATTTCTCATAAACTTGACGTGCTAGAAAATTCTGAGAATTGGCTTGTGTTCAGCTTAAAAAAATCCGTCGAACGGTATTCATTTTATTCCTCGGCCCTCATGGACCCAATATTTGCTGAACTGTGTTATCTACTCAATAAAAAACGTTTGTCAATATAAGATCGAAATATGAAAAAAAAACTGAAAAAATCATTTTTTTATTAAACATTTCTTTAAAATATTTTTTTCTTAAAAATGAGTGAAAAAGAATATTTTAAAAAATGTCTGGTTCTTTTCATTTTTTGTAAAAATAAAATGGCCAATTTTGATCAAAAATTAAAATTTTGAGTTTACCGATGTAATTACGCCCTTATTTGTGGGCGTTACCCTAAGAACTGTACGTCAAAAAAATCTTTGAAGTTTCCAAGAGTTATGATTTATGCAACGTGTTTTGAGAAAGGGAGCCACTCTGCGTCGGAGATATGTCGTTTCGAAAGGGGGCATGAAATAACGTCAGGTGAAATAAGGCTCACTTTCAAAAGTGAAATAACACCCGCGGGCTTTATTTCACTTTTTAAAGTGGCGTTATTTCACTTTTTGGAGTGAAATAAGGCCCGCGGGCGCTATTTCACTTCTGAGAGTGAAATTACACCCGCGGGCGTTGTTTCACTTTCAAAAGGGAAATAAGGCCCGTTTTTTCTAAAACTCATAGAACTCGTTAAAATATTAATGAATTTTCTTCTTTAATTGACACTTTTTCATTTCTTTTTGTGTCTTATGAACGAAAAATTAGAACAAAGCCACGACCTAACTGTCATGATATTAGAACGTAATATTATTCTCTGTGACCAGTTCATTGTTAAAGTTTGTACAGAGCGCACGTGAATTTCGTAAAAATTTCGTTATTAAGTATGTCAAACTTAAGTATGGAATATAAATTTGTTGCGGGACTCCGTAAAAATTCAAAATTACTGCTATTAACTAATCAGCAGCAATTGTTTAAAATTAAAAATAAGAGCGTCGATGCTTCGCGTTACGTGTGCTATGTCGAGAACTGCCATATGTCCGTTTCGTTGTCAAATGATGGTGTTTGCACAGAATTCAAATCGTTTTATAAACACAATCATGATCCTCCAACAAATTTAATCAAACATATGGAGCTTATAAACAATGTTAAAGGTCAATGTGAAGAAAAAAGCTTAAAAAGAAAAGGAATTCGCGAAATTTTTGACGAAGAGTGTCAAAAAGACGGAGAAGCTGCTTTGGACGTGCATTTTCCAAAAATTAAAAGGCGATTGTTTCAAATTCGAAGCGAATGTATGCCGAAAAATCCAACAACCCCAATCGAAACAAAATTGCTTTTTGAAGACAAGAAGTTTTTAGAAGATTACGGATTATCCAAGCATAACCAGGAATCTTTTTATAAGGAAACTATTATAGAGGACAATTTTTCCTACTCGGTTTTTGTGTCTCCAAGCATTTCAAGCATAATTAAAAAAAAGGAAGGCAACCGGCAGTATTTAATTGATGGGACTTTTAATATCGTTCCATCGTGCGGCTTCAAGCAATTGATGGTTATTCATTATCATTTTATGAACCATGTAAGTATATTTGGTTTGAAAGTTTTATGAATTTTTAACCCTATGAAACTTTTAATTTTCTTATAGACTTATCCATTTATTTATGTCCTAATGACAAGAAAAACCAAAGAGGCCTATGAACACGTGTTTAAATTCATAAATACCAACATTTTTCAATTTGAGCCGACCAGTTTAAAGACGGACTACGAAATGGCTCTTCGGAAAGCTTTAATATCCGTATTTCCGACAACGACATTAAATGGCTGCTGGTTCCATTATTGCCAAGCACTTAGGCGCAACAGCTCAAAAATAAAATCATTTGCAGCCATGTTAAGGAATAATGAAGATTGTCTTAAATGGTACCGCACAATTTTAAGTTTGCCGCTAGTCAAACCTCGGCAGATTGAAGAAATGGTTACAAGTTTGAAAGCCAAAATTTTAAGCCTGCCCAATGAATATCATGTCATTCTTGAAAAATTTTTTCATTACTTTGAGAAAGAATGGATTATAAAGGTGAGAAGAAATTATAAACAAAAAAAAGGCACTCCAAAAACCTTTTTTTGGAAAATCGATAGATCTATACTAATGGTTAAGATTACGAATGTTGTTAAAGGGATGTGATTTTGTTGGTGGCAATTAAGAAGCAAAAGAGCGCCGCAGGCAAAAAAATTTTTTTGAAATAACGCCAGGTGAAATAAGGCCCGCGGGCCTTATTTCACTCAGGGGCTTATTTCACTCAAAAGTGAAATAACGCCACACCTGAAAGTGAAATAAAGCCCGCGGGTGTTATTCCACTTTTTGGAGTGAAATAAGGCCCGCGGGCGTTATTTCACCTGGCGTTATTTCATGCCCCCTTTCGAAACACATATTTCCGCGCGGAGATATGTCGCTTGCAACACGTCGGAGATATGACGCCTTTTTTCTGTCGGAGTTACTTTGAACACGAGAGTCGTTTGAAACGACATATCTTCGACGTGTTAAAACGACATACCCGGCGGGTTAGCGCTTGGAAACGACATAACTCCGCGCGGAGATATGTCGTCTGTGAAGCGTCGGAGATATGACGTCGGAGATATGTCGTTACCCCAACTTCATTTCAACTTTGAACTTTAAAAATGGATCACGAAGGTCTACGATTAAACAACCGAGCCTCTCGGGGTACAATCACAAAATAGGAATCAGATAAAAGCCATAAACAAAGAAAAAAAAACAAATAATCCAACGTTTAATTAAAAACAAGTTGGAATTACCATAGCCCACAAATCTACCAACACTCCATATCAAAAGTGTTAGAATCAGTTGGGAATTTTAATAACAGACTCGCTAAAAAATAATTCGCATTTTCCATTGCATACTCTTTGGAGCTTTCATTATAAGTCAAAAATCGTGGCCGGGTGTGGCTCAGCGGCTAGTGTGTGCGCCCGCTATGCAAAAGGTCGTGGGTTCGCTCCCGACTCGGGACATCAAAAGAAATTTTTTTTTTTAAACTAACACACCCGGGGTAAACCTTCACTTGCTGTTGGCGACAGCTTTTGCAGTAACTAGCCATGAAAAAGCTTCTCAAACTGCCGTTTGGATACGGCGTTAGACTGTAGTTATCTTTCTCTTGAGCGAAAATTAGAAGCACACTAGAAGCCATAGGTAAATATATATATATAGTAATATTATTTTTGTTATAAGTTTATTTTGTACTCAATCTAACAAGAACTGTCTATTGAGGACATTCTAAATGCAGTTAAAAGATCAGCACCAAGCAGGAAGGGACGTTGTTCAACAATTTCTAATAACAAATGGTTTAACGCCAAATACTATAAGAAGAGGCAGGAAGTGTTTGCGGCATAGCACAATTTTAGAAAAACAAACATTGTAGAAGACAAGGGCACAACAGGAATATAGAGTGTTATGGGAAAGAATCAAAATAGAGTAAGAGCTGAACCTTGAGGCATGAATAATCTCCATAAAGGAAAGGCAAAGACTGGTGGAGGATAGTCAGAGAAATAAGAGAAATCAGTCCGAAAATAAGTGCTGAAATAGCTGTGTGGGATTTTCGAAGTTATATCAATTATTTCCTCAACCCTCAACAAAACGCCATGGAATTCCAGTATACAGGATTCGAGGACTTAGATTTAGACGCAGCTTTAACAATGGAGGAACAATTGGCAGCACTAAATAAAGAACACTGAGTTCCGTATGAGTTCTTTAAAAACGCGCCCATTGAGATGCTTAATCAAATGGTCATTTTATACAATAAAGAATTTGATAGCAACGTCTGAATTAATCTTTCATCAACTGTATAATATTTCCAATACACAAAAAAGGCCGATAAGTTTAGATGAGTATATTGTCGACGAGATTATAAATGTGGATGGAAAAGCACGATAAACTAAACGAATTCCATGCAGGCTTCCTACACGGATACTCAACGATGGACATAGGGTTACCACCGGCTCGGGCGTCGCCTGGCAATGCCTCGCAGTGATCGTCAGGCCGCCGGGCCAATGAAAATTTTGCCGGGCCACCATAGGAACTACTGAGTAATACCAAAGATTTATAGATATTATTAATGACGCATGTGAAACAAAAAATTTTTCTTCTTGGGAGCTGATGTTACCTACCATTTTTAGTTCTTGGATGCTTTTCCGAGGTAACATATATTGAAGATTACCTACGTGATATTTGTAATAGACATTGGCTTAGTGGTTAGGCTTGTAGCCTTTCATTTTTGATTTGCAGGTTCAAGTCCCGGTAGGTCCTTATCTATTCTTCACTTTATTTTTGTTTTTATTGTTCAGTTTTTTTTATATCCTTGCAGAGGGTATCATAAAATTGTCCAGTTGTTTGTAATGCATTGAAGGAAGCATCTCCGACCACATAAAGTATATACATTCTTGATCACATCGGCGGCCCCCCGTATAGCTGTCATAGGAACGATCGGTCGAAAAACTAGTCTTAGTGAGAAAAACTTTTCTGTTTTTAATGAAAACGCCCTCAAAGTGTTGCATTTGTTTAGTTTTTCATCCTCTTCCATGATTTCACTAAGTTTGGTCGAAATCGGATGACTATACATATAGCTGCCATAGGAACGATCGGCCGAAAAACTAGTTCAAGTGGGAAAAACTTTTTCGTTTTTAATGAAAACGTTCTTTTTATTGACATATTCTTATTTTATATAATTTAACACATTTCTACAAAGTTTTACCAAAATCGGATGACTTGTTTTGTTTTAAATGGGATCGCCTCCAAATTTCGTAATTAACAGTGTATTATGCTTTTCCATGATTTCACAAAGATTGGTCGAAATCAGACATCTATAAAGTATAGATCCCACTGAAAAGTAAGGTCCATAAAGTAGTCTTAGTTAGAAAAACTTTTTGGTTTTCAATGGAAGCTGCAAAGGTATTTTTTGTATTTGAGATAAAATTTCTCAGCAAGCCGAACTATATTCCAAAGGCGGAGAATTCGAACATGAGAATTAAAAGCGGTATCTTTGCCATCCGATTTGTTTGAAATTTTCAGAGATTGTAGATATTGGGCACTACACTGCAAAATATGAGCTTAATATCTTCAAAGTTGTAGGAGTTCTTCAACATTTTTTATTGTGGTGGCGGGAGGAGCGTAGCCAAAACTTCAAATAAACTTGATCTGCGTACGGACAATAGGAGTCTACATACAAAATTTGGTGGCTCCAGCTCTTCTAGTCTTCGAAATCTAGAGGTTCATACAGACAGACGGGCAGACGTACATGGCTTTATCGACTCGGCTGTTGATGCTGATCAAGAGATGCTTCCTTCTGCCTGTTACATACGTTTGCACGACTTTAGCTTACCCTTTTTACTCTACAAGTAATCTCTGAATGTTTTAAAAAGATTAAAAGTTATAAAAGTTAAAAAAATTGCATACTTTTTGGCGCCACATGCTCTGTTTGCTTACATAATGATGAAATGTTCTTATTAATGTTAATGCTCTGTTAATTAACATATGGGAAGGCTTTAAAACATTAATTTCCCTGAGTAACGGGTATATCCAAGTCGGGCCGTACCGACTTTAACTTACGCTTTCGTTTTACTATAGGTAAGGGAGAACTTCTAAAGTATTTCTCCAAATTTAAAAAATGTTCTATTTTAAAATAAGGGCCTTTTACTAACGTTAATGGTTGTCGACATTTTTAAAAAAATTAATATTGGTCAATAAGTCAATTGGTACAAAAATGCCTGGAGTCCGCGAACCAATGTTTCGTTGGTAAACCTGAAAACGCAGTTCGATCTATTTTTGGTTTAGTTTTTGGCCTATATGGATTGGTACGTTGGTGAATGGAGAGCGCTACTGTGCCATGATTACAAACTTTTTTTTGTCCAAAATGAAAGAGCTGTACTTGGCTGACATGTGGTTTCAACAAGACGGTGCCACATGCCAGACAACACTTGAAACAATGCAGCTAAGATTATGGCAACTCTGCGGAGACTGGACTTGCAGCGTAGAATCAGGGAGTAGGCGGGTCATCAAATCTGCGAAGCAATGCCTTGCGGCCGTACCGCAGGTTTTAGATGTTCTGTCAAACTTTCCGTGGTTTCATGTTGTCCCAAAGTGCTTATTTGTAAATAGTAGTTGTTAAATAAAGGAATTAAAAAAAAAAGAACTTGAAACAATGCACACGGGGCCAAATATAACAATTCCAAAAATGAATGCTATCAGAGTGCTATCACGGACATTTAACAAGCCTGCAAAGTCCGATCTTTGCATGGTTGTCTGATTTGATTAAAAAGTGGGAAAATTTATCACATCTTTGCTATAAGAATGGCTACTGGTGAACAAACGATTTGTGTGAAATATGCAAAATACAGTAAAAAGTATGTAAAGGGTGATTTTTTAAGAGCTATAGGAAGGTTTAAAAAAAAACACATAAAATTCAGAAAAATGCATGAAATCTTTATTTGAATCGATAGTACGGTCCATATAATTTAATGTTTGAAGATTATTTCATGCAAATGTTGACCGTGACTGCGCCTCAAATGGTCCATCCGCTTAGTTCAATTTTGGCATACTCTTTCCAACATTTCGGCCGGTATCTCACGAATAAATGCTTCAATGTTGTCTTCCAATGCGTCAATTGAAGCGGGCTTGTCTGTATAGACATGAGCTTTAACATAGCCCCACAAAAAATAGTCTAAAGGCGTTAAATCGCACGATCTAGGCGGCCAATTGACCGGTCCCGAACGTGAAATAAAATGTTCACCGAACTCGCCTCTCAATAAGTCCATTGTTGCGCGTGCTGTGTGGCATGTGGCACCGTCTTGTTGAAACCACATGTCATGCAAGTCAAGCTCTTGCATTTTGGGCAAAAAAAGTTGGATATCATCTCACGGTAGCGCTCACCATTCACAGTTACGTTACGATTCGCATCATCCTTGAAGAAGTACGGTCCAATAATGCCACCAGCCCATAAACCGCTCCAAACTGTGACTTTTCTGGATGCATTGGTAGCTCTTGCAATGCTTCTGGCTTGATATTCACTCCAAAATCGACAATTCTGTTTATTTACGTACCCATTGAGCCAAAAATGAGCTTCGTCGCTGAACACAATTTTCCGGTAAAAAAGTGGATCTTCGGCCAACTTTCCAAGAGCCCATTCACCAAAAATTCTACGTTGCGGTAAGTCGTTCGGCTTCAATTCTTGCACCAGCTGCATTTTGAAAGGCTTCACACCTAAATCCTTCCGCAAAATTTTCCACGTTGTTGAGTAACAGAGGCCCAATTGTTGCGAACGGCGACGAATCGATAATTGATGGTCATCATTAACACTGGCCGATACAGCTGCGATATTTTCTTCAGTTCGCACTCTACGTAAGCGTGTTGGTGGTTTAATGTCCAACAATGTAAATTTGGTGCGAAATTTAGTCACAATAGCCCGAATAGCCGCTTCAGTGGGTCGATTAAACTGACCATAAAATGGAAGAAGCGCGCGATAAACTTTCTTAACAGAGCACGCATTTTGATAATAAAATTCAATAATTTGCAAGCGTTGTTCGTTTGTAAGACGATTCATGGTTAAATTATAGACCAAACTGAAGATGTTTGACAGTGAAACAAAACACGAAACGTGCGTGAGCTGATTAAACCAGTGTTGCCAAAAAGATAATAGCTTAAAAATCACCCTATACTATGTAAATAATATTAAATAATATAATACAATTATACTTTTTAAACAAATAACATCAACTCGTTTCGTGATACGTCCTTAGTCTGACAAAAACCTTTGAAAAACACCTACTTTCGGCCAAAAGTAACTATTTTTAAAGTGTTCTTGAAAGTGTGTTATTCAACTTGTTATTATCCATGTTTGCCCGTTTTTGCCCGTTCTCCGACTTTTATAAAAGATCAAGCTCAGCTTAGGACATATGTTCGACGTATGGCTGATCAATAATCGAAAAAAACGAGACTTATTAAAAGATTTTTAAACAAATTAACATGCAAAACGATTGTTCCGCATCCGCCACGTGGCGGACATGTTATTCTGGCTAATGTTCTCAAATTCCGCAAGTTTTAACTTTGTGGCTGCAGCCCAGTGTGCAATGGCCCAATTGAGAGATGAGTACGGTGAACAGTTGATTCCACGTTTGAGGCCGGTCAATTGGCCGCTACATCATGCGACATTACGCTTTCAGAATATTTTTGGCTATGTGGGGCTATGTTTAGACTCATGTCTATAGCGACAAGCCCGCAACAGTTGACGCACTGGAAGGCAATATTGCAGAATTTATTCGTAACATACCGGCCGATTTGTTGGAGAGAATACGACAAAGTTGGACAAAGCGAATGAACCATCTGAGGCGCAGACGCGGTCAACTTATACATGAAATCATCTTTAAACATTAAATTATATAGATCGTTCTATCGAGATTTCTATCGAAATCAAAAGACTTCATACATTTTTCTGAATTTCATGTATTTTTTAAATCAAACCCGATAACTGCTAAAAAATCACCCTTAAGATACATTGGTAAAATTTGTAAAAAGCCTTAATATCTTTGAAGAGTGAATCTCGGGACATATTCCCTTTTACGACTTATCGCAGAATCTGGTATAAAACTAGTTCATATTGATTTAACGAAAACGGAATTAATAGCCAAAAAATGCAATCTTTTTTATTTCTCACGGAAGAATCGGCTTACGGAAAAATCTGTCGAATCGTTTGGAAGACCTTGATATTATGACGCAAAGGGAATTAGTTAATGAAACAAGGAAAAAAAGACACTTTCGAAGCGAAATTTTAAGAGATGAAATAAAAAGAAGCTTCTCTTCAACCCCTATAACGCACTAGCACAATCATTAGTAAAGCTTTTCGACCTTACAAATTGCTGTCTTTTTAAAAAAGTCTTTTATTGGAGAGTTCGAAAGCATGGTCACTTGCACATTAGCGGGTTTTGTGGCCGCCAACTATGCAGGAGACTTGTGAATTTGTAACAAAAAAGTTTTTCTTTAAAACTTTGACATCACCGGTCCCCTTTACCAGCTGTTTATGCCAAGAGTGAAGTAAATAGATATGATACAGCTTTTCAACTGTGCTGCTTGGATTCTGCGTTGAGAATTCCAAAGGAGGTGATTAAGAGTATGGCGGCTTTGACCCTGAAGGTTTTGGGAAAAGTACAATACGGCTGCTTAATTCATTTCATTAACTATTCCTCCTTTACTTTACTTTTACTTTTTCACACTTTAAAGAAAATACTCAAACTGCATTATTAATTTTTATTAAATTTGCAAAAAAAGTTCCCCACCATCTGTTCCCACCCACAAAACACGCCTCATTACAATTCCACTTGTTTACTTAATGCGAATGTCAATACTTATCGGCTACTTATATACAGCTGTACTTTCAGCTATCTGTTGAACGTTTTACAACCACATTTTCGTCTTATTTGTTGTAATTTTTGTTGTTGTTGCTGTTAAACAATACGAATACGAGACGTAGCCAAATGTAAACATTATGCCAGCTGACATCCAACTGGCATTTATCAATTTGTTTAACTTCATCGCGTTCGCCGAACAAACAAAGTGCAAATTTTTATTAACAATATCTAATTAGAAAGTTTACTTAACCAATAAGGCAACTAATGTGAAGTCTGGCCCATCTCCCAGCTCAGTCTCCTACAATCTTCAAGTGCGTAAGCATCAATCTCCACGAAAGTCAAAAGTGAGTGAAATGTTTGCAACTCACTTGACCATAAACGTTGGCCGGAGCCGTTTGTTATTGCTGTCTTCGAAATAAATAATCAAAAAAAAAGAAAAAAAAAGTAAAAACAAACATGATAAACCGCATTGAGGCGTTACAAATCATCGACTGCAACTGATCGTTTACCATTTTAACATATGTATATACGATATATGCTCTTTCAGCTGTTGTAACTGAACGCCCTTTCTCTTTTTAATAAAATTTGTTGTACCTTGATTCTTCATATGCACGCCACATCGATCAATGATAAGACAGTTTGAGTTATGAATGCAATTTTGGATTTTCACTGTGGAGGAATGAGGATTGTTTGGATTGGATTGGGTGAGGGAGAAAAAGAGTTGAAAATCGTGATGAAAAAGTGACGCTGGTTTGAGGCAAAATCTTTATATGCGTTGCGAACATATGTACAAGTTTAAAATACAACCAAAAAATGTTTTTTCTAGTTTTTAGAAAATTGACTTAAAATATATTTTTCTTTTAATTTAAAGAAAATTTAGAAAAGCATAACCCAAAAATGTTTTTTTTATAGAAAATAATATCTTAAATTTTGAAACTCGCTTTTAAACACAGTATGACAAAATCAAACATTTGGATAAAACCCGGAATAAGACCCTTAAATTCTGGTAGAAGGGACTTCTTATTCCCAGTTTTCAAACTGTACTTTTGGTTCGCGTCATATATGTACTTTTGTACTAGCAACACAAAGCGACAACAACTTACACCTATTTGATAATGGTTCAAAATAAAAATCTAAAAAATTAAGCCAACATAGACAGGGTCATTTGGAACGCAATGTACAAAATTCGCTTGCAACGTAACGTGTGATTTTTAAGTAGCTTTCGGAATTGAATAAAAAAGAAGTTAACTGTGGCTCGGCCGAAGTTTTGTATACCCTTGCAGCTTTCATTGAAAACATAAAAGCTTTTCCAACTAAGACTACTTTTTGGACCTTACTTTTCTATGGGATCTATACTATATAGATGTCTGATTTCGACCAAATTTGGTGAAATCATGGAAAAGTATAATACACTGTTGATTACGAATTTGGAGGCGATCCCATTTAAAACCAAAAAGTTTTCCTCATTCGAACTAGTTTTTCGACCGATCGTTCCTATGGCAGCTATATGCTATAGTCATCCGATTTCGACCAAACTTAGTGAAATCATGGGAAAGCATAGTAAACTAAGAAATACGTACTTTGGAGGCGTTTCCATTAAAAATAAAAAAGTTTTTCTCACTAACACTAGTTTTTCGAGCGATCGTTCTTATGACAGCTATATGCTATAGTCATCCGATCCGGCCAGTTCCGACAAATGTCCAGCATATTTGTACCAAAAGACTTCGTGCAAAATTTGGTGAAGATAGCTTTAAAACTGACGGAGGAGATAGCATAGAAGCAGACGGACAGACAGACAGACGGACAAGACTAAATGAACTCAGCTCGTCATGCTGATCAAGAATATATATACTTTATTTGGTCTGAGATGCTTCCTTTTATGCGTTACAAACATCCGCACAATTTTATAATACCCTCTGCAAGGGTATAGCAAGAAAGAAATTCGGTGAAGCCCGACTTTAACGTACTCTGTACCTGTGAAGTGCAGCCCATCACCGTTGCGATCGGTGCTTCCCATAATTGTTTGGTTTCCTAATAACTCGATAACCGTTCATCTGATCTTTACCATTACTTTGGCGGATCGATAGATGATCTTGATTATAAAATATGTCCAGAAGGTTCAAACCTTCTATCTATAAAACTGTGGGAGATATGACGTTTTTTCTAAATTGCAGGGGCGGAAGGGGGCGTGGCAAAAATTGAAAATAAACTTGATCTGCCAGGAAGTATAAGAAGTTTTTTTCCCATACACGCCGAACCTTTCTCTTACCATCTCTGAGATCTGTGCGTTCATACGGACAGACATTCGGACAGACAGGCAGACAGACATGGCTATATCGACTCGACTGTAGATGCTGACCAAGAATATAAACATGTAGGGGAAGATTGGGTGTTTTGAGCCATGGGGTGTGTTGAGCCACCTGAATATTGGCCCCTAGCAAAAAAATAATACAGCTTTTTATACCATGTTCCCATTAAAAATGGGAAAAGGGGGAGCATGAAGTTGTGCTAAAGTATGTAATTGGTAGAAGGAAGCATTTGCGACCCTATAAAGTATATATATTCTTGATCAGCATCAACAGCCGAGTCGATTTAGCCCTGTCCGTCTGTCCGTCCGTCTGTCCGTCTGTCCGTCCGTCTGTCCGTATGAACGCGTGTTTCTCAGAGACTATAAGAGATAGAGCCACAAATTTTTGCATGTATGTAGGTGTATACCCGATTCAAAACGAGTTTGTTTCAGATTTGGAAAATTCCTCCCCCTCCCCCCTTTCAGCGCAAAAAACTGTCAGAGCACAATTAAGCTGAAACAAACTCGATTTGAATCTGGTATACACCAACCTACATGCATTTGTGGCTCTATCTCTTATAGTCTCTGAGATCGACGCGTTCATACGGACAGACGAACATGGCAAAATAGACTCGGCTGTTGATGCTGATCAAGATAATATATATTTTAAAGGGTCGCAAATGCTTCCTTCTACCTGTTACATACTTTTGCACAACTGCATGATCCCCCTTTTCCCATTTTCAATGGGAATAGGGTATAAAGAGAACGGTCCAATGATGCCACCGGCCCATAATCCACACCAAACGGCGCGTTTTTCTGGATGCATTGGCTGTTCTTCAAACCAAATAAGGCAATTTTGTTTGTTCACGTATTCATTCAACCAGAAATGATATTCCTCGCTGAATACAATTTTCCAATAAAAAAGTGGATCTTCATCCAAATTTGCCAACGCCCATTCACCAAAATTTAGCCGTTGTGGTAGGTCGGGTGGCTTCAATTCTTGGACCAGCTGCATTTTAAAAGGTTTTATACCGAAATCCTTTCTCAAAATTTTTCATTTGGTGGAGTAACAAAAGCCCAATTGCTGCGAACGGCGCCTAATCGATGACTCACAGTCATTAACAACACTGGCGAATACAGCTGCGATATTTGCCTCTGTCCGCACTCTACGTATACGTGTTGGTGGTTTAATGTCCAATAATGTACATTTGGTGCGAAATTTAGTCACTAGATTTTGAGTAGCCGCCTCAGAAGGTCGCCAAAACTGACCATAAAATGGAAGAAGTGCAATAAAATACAATAAACTACAAGCGTTGTTCGCTTGTAAGCCGATTCATGGTTAAATTATATACCAAACTGAACATGTTTGACAGTAACATGTTACACGAAAACAGCTGAGTTACCAAAAACAGAGTTGTCAAAAAGAAAGTTACTTTTGAGCCTCGTAGAGACAAAAGATCACGGCGAACCCTGGACGGTGTTGGGATAGCCCCTTACACTTGAATGCTCTCCATAAACTTGCGACCTCAGCATTATTTACAATACTTAAGAATTTCTCCTGGTAGCGCTCCGATTTAATAGTATAGAATGGAATACAATATCACACGATTATTACAGAAGTAAAAAAGTTTGAAAAAAGCTCCAATATAGAAAATATCCGGTGGAATTAAACTCACACTTCTTATTTCATGAGTTATTTAGACAAGGGCAGCCTCAGAATCACCTAGCCCAATCTCAATTTTATAATAAGCTCGACCAAGAACAAGCTCTTAATTGTGATCAGCAGGTTGAATTTTAAGACAAAAGCTCTTTAATCGTAAGCAGCATCAAACGTTGAGTTCGGCCAAGCAAACGCTGCGGTATATGGTTTTGGCATGTGTGTGGTGTACCCTTTATTATCGAAGCTTAAAAGTTTTACCTCAAAAGTTTCCACTTATTTTGGTACCTTAGTTTTCACTTTGAAACGATATTTGCGAAAAGTTTTTGCGTGCTCTGAAGTCAGAAGACAAATTAAAGAAATGCTCACCCTCAAGAGTTTTTTTACCAAGCGGCTGCATATATCATAAGAGAAGGCTTTAAGTGTCGGAAGTGTTGACCAAAATGCTGCGCGTCGCGGCTATGAAAAAAATATTTGTTAAACAACAAAAATGAATTAAAACTTCCGCTTGCAGGCAACGAACGTTATTTTTTGATTTTTTGTGGCCTTTTTGCTTTTTGCGGGGGCAAACAATGCGGTTTGAATAATGGAAGTGGAGGTGGGCCATAGACATACACTCTAGGTGGTTTAGCTGTTGTGTTGCGTCTAGTTTCTGGTCTTGTCGTCCCCCACGTTTGATAAGCCTTTGAAGTGGAACTCACTCTCAAAAAGTGTTGGACATGCTGGTCGGGTGTTTGTACGCCAGCGGCAGAACAGGTTTCGCTCAAGCTCTTTGGGTTTCATTTCGTTATTTTGGTTGGAAAATGCAGTTTCGGTTATTCTAATTTATGCGGGCCAAGTGTTGCTCAACTGTTTCTTTGAATGATGCACTTAATTTCTAGCTTGTTGTGCTACAAATGGTGTCTTAATATTGGGAAATAGCTAGGCGCCAGATGAGAAAGAAGCAATGCCCTTTGGCTCAATTTATAACCTCTTTAATTTGTTTAAAATTGGAAAAAGAGACCAAATAAAACATGTACTTTGTACATTTCGTATGATTCCACTGTCTGAACTAAAAATATAAACCAAAAAAAATTAATCCACACTACTCGAAATGCGCGTCACATGCGATGAAATGTCGCCAGAAGTCACGTACCAATTCGATACAAAAGTGCGAGGTAATCGAACAGAGAGCACACACAAATGGCAATAAGTCCTGATAAACCCAAAACAAATAAAAATGTTTAAAACTTTTTTATGTACTCGTAACTTTGTGTGTGGCTTATGAATAAAATGAAACTAAATTTCCCACAGGGGCTGTACATAAAAAAAAGACCAACAAACTCAGAACAATTAAAATTGTCAATTGTAAAGTCTGCCAAGCAGAACGTTAGCGGAAATCTAACTTTTTTTTTTTTTTGTTTACCATTTTATATATATTCCAAAATTTGATAAATCTGAATTCAATCTCTAATTAATTGGGTTGGCTTTTTATGCCCAAAAATGTAAATTTTTTACCTCCACCTTTCGTGTGCGCCTAACCAATTGGAACGATTAGCCCGCTTTTGCTTCTGTTGTTCAGACACTAAATTCTTCATCAGACTGATAAGCATTTTCTCGAAACTATTTCCCTTTTTTTGCTTATCAGTTTCATTGCTCTGAGGGGTTCCTTCACCTCTACGTTGTGCGTGTCTCACTTATGAACAAACATACAAAGTAACGTATGTATAATAAATATTTGCTCATTGATGGCGCTATGGTGCATAAGTTTGTCTGTTGACCCACAATAAATGTGGGGAAAAGAGAGGGGGAGCTGAAGGCACAAGCCAAACCGCGCTACCCATAATATAAACACAAAAGGGAGATCCACTCCCTCATCTTTCTCATTTGTTTTTGTTTATATTTTGCTTCGATATGGGTAATTTTTGTTTATAGTGTTCCGCCAGTTGGAAAAAATAACTAAACGGTTACTTTGACATAATTTTATTCTGGTGAAATTATTGTGTGTAAATAATTTGCTTTTTTTTAGAGTATTTTTTTAGTTCTTTAGCACAAACTTGAACAATTGCGCGTATCTCTATTTACATTTGATTTGATTACTACAGCTTGATATAATCAAATTACCTCAGTAAAATTGATATATGGGCAAAATATTTTTTGCTATTTTCTATGAACCGCTAACGATATATTTGTTTTGAGTATATACTATCGTTCTTTCCATCTTCATGTCGTTTTGCCAAGTGTTCACTTCTTATCGCCTTCGAAACTATGGTCCCTATGCGCAGTGGTGGTCGGTCCCATAGGTCAAAAATAAAAATTTTAATGATTGAATTTTGACTCCAAATATGCCTCAGCTAGTTATCAATTGAACAAAGTTTCAAAAGCAATTATTTGTTTTGTTTTGCTTCACACGTTTGTTAAGGGAATAGCACAAAAAGAGACAGCACATAACAAACGACCAACTCTCAGTAAGCGCGTCACTATTAAATAGCGTGGATTAAATTAACAAAAACATTATAAAACTAATATTTAAGAACTCAAATCAAAGTGAAAATTGAAGTTAAAGGTATTTACAGTGTGTTTAAATCAGTGGTGCCCAAAATGCCAAAAGTCTATCCCATGGGATAGGAACTCATAATTCTGCCGGCGTCGCAGCCGAGACACGCAAAAGAAGGAGAATATGTGTGTTCTACAGGGTGGGTCAAAAGAAGTCATCCGATGTTGTTTGGCTTTAATTATTTTTCTAAAAAAAAACGTATATTCTGTTTTTTGATTATATTTATTTGAACCTTTAGAATTTTATTGGTCATTTCGAGAAGATGATATCGGTCAAATGGGCACCGCTACAATTGCTTGCAATACGGGTTCGTTTTATGGCATTTTTCATCACTTCGGCAAGAACTTCGGGCTGCAGATTCTCGTACTCGTGTCGAATGTTGTCCTTGAGGGCTTCCAAGGTCTCGGGCTTGGTTACGTAAACACGGGATTTCAAACGCCACAAAAAAGTCTAGAACGGTTAAATCGGGCGGAAATGAGGTGGAAATGAGCCTCATCGCTCATTATGATTTTGGTCGAAAAATCGATTATTCACGAATATTCCGCGTTCTTGGGGAGTATATCGATCCATGGCTTGTTCACTTGTATTCTACATCTGTCTAGTCCACAAATGTCAAAACAGATCTGACTTTGGCCGCTATTTGTAAAAATAAGAGCATCTTCCAATAGGGTGACTTCTTTTGACCCACCCTGTATAACAGGGTTCCCCAAGAAGAGAGGTTTTCTGTGGCTCTCTTTTACTCAGTAATGCATTACTTCGGCAAGCATTCGGTGTAAATTTCCGAGTGTGTTCGGCCCCCGGTGCATGGCTGGGGAACACTGTTATATAATAAGCACGCTCGGCGGCTGGCTCTCTCACGACGCCTACTTCCCCAGCGGCGCAAATTCTCATTACGGAATCGAGCACCTCCTTAACACTTCGCAGGCTGGGGGCCAGACCGAATCGATTACAACCCAGATTTCTTTTACATTAGCATGGCCGCTTTGTGGACTGACTGCCTTCGAAATCTCATTACCAGCAAACGAAAAAGTGGGCGATAGCCGACAGCTTTTCGGAGCTCCATAATAACTGGAAATACTTATCTAAGAATTGTAATCAACGGTGTGGATGGACCGGCCACTAAATGACACACAATTTTTAAATTGTATGCGCTGTTTTTAATGCAGATGCCTTACGACCCAATGTACTGTTGATTAGTAGGTATTTAGGTTGATAATGCGTTTGATATACAGCTCCTTAAGCAAACGTAAATGATAAATGACAGTTGTAATGAATGAACTAAAATATTTGATTTAACTTCATTTGAGGTTTAGAAATTTATTGGATTTTTAGAAATACTCATAATTAAATTAATTTTAGCCGAACACTCTACACGTCAAACATAAGGTGACTAAGAATATGAAGAAAAAAACGAATTCCTGCCAAATTTTTATTATACCCTTGCAGAGGGTATTATAAAATTGTCCGGATTATTGTAACGCATTGAAGGAAGCATCTCCGACCACATAAAGTACATATATTCTTGATCAGCACGACGAGCGTGTTTAGCCCTGTCCGTCTGTCCGTCTGTTTCTATGCTATCTCCTCCGTCAGTTTTAAAGCTATCCTCACCAAACTTTGCACGAAGTCTTTTGGTACAAATACGCTGCACATTTGTCGGAACCGGCCGGATCGGATGACTATAGCATATAGCTGCCATAGGAACGATCTGTTGAAAAACTAGTCTTAAAGAGAAAAACTTTTTTGTTTTTAATGGAAACGCCTCCAAAGTACGTATTTCTTAGTTTACTATCCCTTCCCATGATTTCACTAAGTTTGGTCGAAATCGGATGACTATAGCATATAGCTGCCATAGGAACGATCGGTCGAAAAACTAATTCTGGTGAGGAAAACTTTTTTGTTATTAATGAAAACGTCCTTATCATTGGCATACTCTTATTTTATATACTTTTACACAATTCTTCAAAGTTTGGTCGAAATCGGATGACTATAGCATATAGCTCCCATAGGAACGATCGGTCGAAAAACTAGTTCGAGTGAAGAAAACTTTTTTGTTTTTAATGAAAACGTCCTTTTTATTGGCATACACTTATTTTATATACTTAAACACATTTCTACAAAGTTTTATCAAAATCGGATGACTATAGCATATAGCTGCAGTATGAATGATCGGTCGAAAAACAAGTTCTAGTGAGAAAAACTTTTTGTTTTAAATGGGATCGACTCCAAATTTCGTAATTAACAGTGTATTATGCTTTTCCATTATTTCACCAAGTTTAATCGAAATCAGACATCTATATAGTATAGATCCCCTAGAAAAGTAATGTCCAAAAAGTAGTCTTAGAAAAACTTTTTTGTTTTCAATGGAAGCTGCAAGGGTATTCAAAACTTCGGCCGAGCCGAAGTTAACTTTCCCCTATTTTTTTTTTTTTTAACATTTTATATATGATATACACATGCATAGTTATATTTGTGTGTGTAAGCATGCATTTAGAAAAGGAATAGCAAAAACCGAAACAGAAATACATAGACAGCGCACGACGCTCGAAGTTTAGAAGACATGGCAAACTTTATATGGCGAATCTGTATACAAAGTATAGCATAAGTATTCTATACTTTTGAGCGCAAAGCTTGATTGTGTAAGTTTGGGCACCACTGGCTTATTAAAATTTTATTTCACTTGGATGCTGTATGTGTTTATAATAATTATTGTGCTTCCAATATAATTTTCCGTCTTCAACAGTATAAAACCTTAATTTTCAGTAAAGGTAAACAATGAAACTTGTTTTGAAACATTAACCAATATTTAAGGATTCGTAGTTGTTAAAATCAGCTGCTCTTTTTTGCGCGTTTTTGTGCAATCGGCCATAGAATCAAGGCTGCAAACCGGTCCGGAATCGATCCCCAAAGAACAGGTTCGGTTCGGGGTTTTTCCGGTTCGCGAACCGAACCATGAACCAGTCGCCTTAATTTTTTGGTTCATCGAACCCGACCCAGAACACTTTTGCGAAAAAAAGGGGTTCGGTTCACCAATTTAAGTAATTTCTTCAACGATACTTTCAAGGAAAAATTAAAAATCTCTGGAGATTGAAGTTTAAACGATTGCATTTTTAACTAAGAGTGGACTATCCACTCTTTTTATGTAAAAGAACAAGATAAACTATGATAACTAGATAGAAGAAGTTTTCATTCGCTTAACGTGAGCCTACTGATTTGTTAATCTTCAAATATATACGCAAACCGCTGCTGCGCAATTAAAGCTGCCATTTTGTTTCAGTTTGCTGCCCACCACTAAGTACTTTGCCGTTAGATATAGTAAATGAGTTTGCTTAAATAACCACAGAAAAAATTTATGTATTTATATGAATTTGGAGCCATTTTACTACTGTTGCTCGAGATGACAGTTCTTGGTAGATGACTCGTGATGGCTGCCACAAATTGAATAGCCTATTAACATCGAAATATGTCAGATTCATAAATATGACGAGATCCGCGTTTACAACCTGGCGATGAAAGAGGTACACGTCCAGCATACGAGCCCAAATTTGACTGCTATCATTTAAAAAGCTCTCCAATCCTACGACGTTTCTCTAAGTCAGATTCATACCTACCGTCTCTACAGGATCGTAGAACCTGCCATGGAGTTATGTTCCTTCATAAACTAATACATGGGCACATTGACTCTAGATTTTTTATAAGTCAAATTAAATTTTCGATCCCTTCTAGACCGACACGACATTTCCGGCCAATTTTCTTACATATAAGTAGATCTAATTTTGAATCTCACGACCCGTTTCGTATCATATGTATGCTTTATAACGATTTATACCATTTGTTAAGTTCTGAGGTTTCCTTGTTTGTTAATGTTTCTAATATTTTGTCATACTAATCGCCTCAACAAATGTAAATCTTTGCCTCCGCCCCCTTGATGTGAGTCGTAGCACATCGTAAAAATGTTCTCCCAGTTCGGTCGGAAGCTGGGTTAGGTTTAATATTCTTTAGTATGTTGATAGCTACTTTGTCAACTCTTTTTAAATAAATACAAATACAAATACAAATTATACAAAAAAAAGGTAATTTTTAATTCTGTTAAAGACATAAATGCAATTCAAACTATATAAGTAAGTTC
Source organism: Lordiphosa collinella (assembly GCA_018904265.1). Lineage (NCBI taxonomy): Eukaryota > Metazoa > Arthropoda > Insecta > Diptera > Drosophilidae > Lordiphosa > Lordiphosa collinella. Next base: position 59,579 of record JAEIFV010000682.1, read on the forward strand.
TTAATTTATCACAGAATTAAGGAAAATTAACTCAATGTACAATTGGCAACTGAAAAAGTGTTTAATTTGGCAATTACTTTTCTTTTCACCGGCCAACAAGCATAACTTTTAAAACGCTTTCGATTTTGTGTTGAGAGAAACTGAATCAATTCCGTTTCCGAAAAGTTGCAGTGGAAGTGGAATTGAGAACATGCCCAGAAGTTTGGACAGCTTAACGAGCTGAGTCGATTGAGCATTGTCTGTCTATTTCTACGCTCACTAGATTCTCAATTTTGAAGTTATTAAGCTGAAGTCAATCAAGTGCTGTACTTGAAACTCTTCGTACGTTTGCAAAATTTGCATTTACTCTCAAATGTAATCGAATCTCAAATGCAGAGTTCATTGAGTCGAGAACTCTACGCTCATCCTAAGGTATGCGCTATTACAAAACTAGCTAGAGACAAGAAATCATATCTTTTATGACGAGCAGCTAATCAAAAACCAAAATTACAGCCTCTGAGTCTATTTTGGTGATCGCCGAAAATCAATTTTCGTTTTATCATTTGATGAGCAAAACAGAACAGACATCTCTTATCTCTTAAGTTTTTCTAATGTTCTGTTCCTATAACAAAAATAAAGGTTGTACCGAAAGCTTGGAACATAAAAGATAAATTAAAGGTGTTGATTGCCTTTTGTATACTTTAATCAACTAACTGTTTTTCTCTAGTAAAAAAGAACTTCATTATTTTAATGAAATTACAACACAGCCTAATAATTCAAGAGAAATTACATTAAGAAGACGAAAAGTTTACATTTCCTTTCTAATATTATCATTCTTTCCTTCTTTAAAATTTTCTGTCCTTCAATTCCCTTGAGCAACAACCGGCTGCTTGTTTGAGAGAAGGCTTCAACGGTTATACAAGCTAATGAGTGCCCTTAGAGGCTTTGCTTACAATGTTAGCTACTAATTTATAATGTCATCTATAATGCATTTTCCGCTGTGGGCAAAGGCCGCCCTCAAGAAACTTAAGTCAGCCCAAAGGTGTGGACTCCAACGCATTTCTTGTGCCATTACCTGGTTGCAATGACCAGGTCATAATACTTCCACGTTTTCATGACCAGGGGTCATTCTTGCACAAGTTAATTAATTTCTCACTCCCACTCACTCCCACTTTTGCTGATTAATAAAGATATCGGGTGACAATTGATAATCTGGTTGATTTGTAAATTAAATCCTCGGTAAGCAAAGTTGTGATTGGGTTTTGTAATAGAAATTTTCCATCCATCAGTAGGTTATAGGTTTACACTTTGGCACTTTAAGTTTAAACCAACAATTCATTTTTCTCCCATTTTCATTGATTCAAGGTCGAAAATTGCCAAAAAAAAAACATAAACAATTTATGGCAATCCAACTCACAGAGCCTTCAAATAAGCAACCAAATGAATAGCGTGAAATTTGCAATTCATATTTGTTGATTCTGCCTTTTTATTTGTTATGCAGTTAAACTTTTTTCTTGAACACAAATTTATTGCAAATTGAAAATTAAACATAAATTTAAGTTGGCTCGAATTCAATTCAATTGTATGACTTTGGGTAAAATAATTACGCTCCACACTTTTTTGTGTTTACATACATAAATACTTGTACAAATATATATATCGATTTGCTTCACACCCGCCATCAACGAACGCCCACAGAGCTTACAGAATTTTATTGCCTTCAATTATAAAACAATAAATTGAATTTTTATTGCTTTCCGACTGAGAGCGGGGGATATGGAAATTAAACAATTTTGTTGTAATCCATCCCATAGTTTTTAGTAAAATATCGATTGACTGACGTTTTGTCAGCCATTCAAACGAAACATATTTCACATTTTTGATTCATGCTTTGATATAATATTTAATTGTTTTTTGGGATTTTTTTTATCGCTTTTACTTTTGTTGAAGCGTTTTGGGCAAGTTATTGCCAAGTGAAGTGTTGAACTCATTTTGCACAATATTTCATTCGTTTTGATTTGTTGTTGAAGGGTTCATATTTGGTTTGAAGTATTTGTGAAGTATTTGTTGATATTTGAAATTATTCACAATTTGTTTCAGTCAGTGTTGTCAGCTTTGTATCAATATCGCAATTCTAACGCACCAAAAAATGTAATGGATCACCGATGCGACCGGTGGCAAAAATTTAAAATAAACATGATCTGCCTGCAAGTATAAGAAGTTTGTGTCCCATACATGTCAAACCTCTTTCTCTTACCATCTCTGAGATGTGTTTGCTCATACTGTCCGTACTTTCTTGCACAAACTTAATATACTCTGTGTACCTCTGGTACAGAGTATAAAAATTACGGTCCAATGATGCCACCGGCCTATAATCCACAACAGACAGTACATTTTTCGGGATGCATTGGCTGCTCTTCACACCAAATATGGCAATTTGTTTTTATTCACGTATCCATTCAACCAGAAATGAGCCTCCTCGCTGAACACAATTTTCCAATAAAAAAGTGGATCTTCATCTAGCTTTGCCAGCGCCCATTCACCAAAATTTAGCCGTTGAGGTAGGTCGTGTGGCTACAATTCTTGCACCAGCTGTATTTTAAAAGGTTAAAGACTCAAATCATTCCGAAAAATTTTCCGCGTAGTCGAGTAACAGAGGCCCAATTGCTGTGAATGGCGCCGAATCGATAATTCACGGTCATTAACAACACTGGCGGATACAGATGCGATATTTTCCTCTGTCCGCACTCTACGTATACGTGTTGGTGGTTTTAAGTCCAATAATGTAAATTTGGTGCGAAATTTAGTCACAAGATTCCGATAAGCCGCATAGAAGGAAGCATCTCCGACCACATAAAGTATATATATTCTTGATCAGCACGACGAACTGAATTGATTTAGCCCTGTCCGTCTGTCCGTCGGTCCGTCTGTTTCTATGCTATCTCCGTCAGTTTTAAAGCTATCCTCACCAAACTTTGCACGAAATCTTTTGGTACAAATACGCTGCACATTTGTCGGAAGCGGCCGGATCGGATGACTATAGCATATAGCTGCCATAGGAACGATCGGTTGAAAAACTAGTCTTAAAGAGAAAAACTTTTTTGTTTTTAATTGAAATGCCTCCAAAGTACGTATTTCTTAGTTTACTATCCCTTCCCACGATTTCACTAAGTTTGGTCGAAATCGGATGACTATAGCATATAGCTCCCATAAAAACGATCGGTCAGAAAAATTAGTTCTAGTGAGAAAACTTTTTTGTTTTTTAATGAAAACGTCCTTTATCATTGACATACACTTATTTTATATACTTTTTAGACATTTCTTCAAAGTTTGTCGAAATCGGATGACTATAGCATATAGCTTCCATAGGAACGATCGGTCGAAAAATTAGTTCTTGTGAGAAAAACTTTTTGTTTTTAATGAAAACGTCCTTATCTTATTCGTTGGACGGTGAAACTTGTTGAGAAAACGTCCTTTTTATTGGCATAAACTTATTTTATATACTTTTGGACACATTTCTAAAAATGAATGACATAGCATATAGCTGCAGTATGAATGATCGGTCGAAAGAGAAGTTAAGTGAGAAAAACTTTTTTTTTAAATGGGATCGCCTCCAAATTTCGCAATTAACAGTGTATTATGCTTTTCCATGATTTCACCACTCCGAATCGAAATCAGACATCTTTAAAGTATAGATCCCATAGAAAAGTAATGTCCAAAAAGTCGTCTGAGAAGAAGTTTTTTGTTTTCAATGGAAGCTGCAGGGATACAAAACTTCGGCCGAGCCGAAGTTAACTTTCCCCTATTTTTATACCCTTTTCCCATTGAAAATGGGAAAAGGGGGATCATGAAGTTGTGCAAAAGTATGTAACAGATAGAAGGAAGCATTTGCGACCCTATAAAGTATATATATTCTTGATCAGCATCAACAGCCGAGTCGATTTAGCCCTGTCCGTCTGTCCGTCCGTCCGTCTGTCCGTCTGTCCGTATGAACGCGTGTTTCTCAGAGACTATAAGAGCTAGAGCCACAAATTTTTGAATGTAGGTAGGTGTATACTCGATTCAATACGAGTTTGTTTCAGATTTGGAAAATTCCTCCCCTCCCCTTTTAAGCGCAAAAACTGTCACGGCCACAATTTTTAGATAGACCTACCAAACTCAAGTAAGGCCCAATATCTATCTATTCTGAAAAGATCACTAAGATCGGTCAATAAACACCGAAGTTATATACGAATCAATTTTGCTTGTGGGAGAGAGGGGGGTCTTGCATTGTCAGTTATCGAGCGCGGCCGCAGCCATGCGTTTGTGTGTATGTTGGAGTGTGTGTATGTGTGAGTGTGTGTGTATGTAAATGAAACACACGAAATCAAGGGAACAGGGTATTTTGGAGTCGGGGCACTCGACTGTAGCTCCTTTACTTGTTTTTTTTTTTAATCGAGGCTGCAAGAGTATATAAAACTTCTGCCGAGCCGAAGTTAACTCCCCCCATTTTTCTTTTAACTTTTCGAATGCATTATATATCAGGGTTGCAAACCGCTCGAAAATTGGGACTGGTTCGGTTTAGTGGTTCATACATTTTTTAATCCGTTCGTTCGGTTCGTTACACGGTTTCTTGAGATAAATAGACCCTAGATTCGGTTCGGTTCAATAGTTTAATATTAATTTAGTACACATTTTATGAAGACCTTTATTGGAAAATTTTTTTTCAATCTAAAAGACTTTTTCACAATTTCAGAAAATCTCTTAGATTCTTTATTTTGATTAAATTTTATTGTCTCTACAGATTTATCTATTAAACTTCGCATCGCATTTAAAATCTTGAGATCAATATGGCTTATCAGTAATACCCCTTAAAGAGAAATTCTCAAAACAAGAATCGTTTTCTAAACATAAGCGCTTTAGTCGTAAAACTGGTCAGATAAAATTTAATAGTAAGCTCATCTTTATGTACTTATAATTAAGCTATGTTTAATGTTACGATGATTCTGAGAGCTACATTTTTTTATGGCGTCTATTGAGATGATCAAAATCATTCAAATTCTCCAAAGCTTCAAAATTTCATTTAAAATTGTTTATTAAAAAAATATATGTTTTCTTTTGCTTCGAACCAAGCGCTTAGAATTGATAAGTAAAAGAATTGGCTCGAGAAGAGAACCTTAGACTTTCCAACGGGCTCTAACCCTCTGGTCGAACCTTCTTCTGAATTTCAGAGGTCTTTGATTTCAAGACTTTGAGCTTGGTCCGTCTGTCTGTTTCTATGCTATCTCCTCCGTCAGTTTTAAAGCTATCCTCACCAAACTTTGCACGAAGTCTTGTGGTACAAATAGGCTGCACATTTGTCGGAAGCGGCCGGATCGGATGACCATAGCATATAGCTGCCATAGGAACGATCGGTTAAAAAACTAGTCTTAAAGAGAAAACCTTTTTGTTTTTAATGGAAATGCCTCCAAAGTAAGTATTTCTTAGTTTACTATCCTTTCCCATGATTTCACTAAGTTTGGTCGAAATCGGATGACTATAGCATATAGCTGCCATAGGAACGATCGTTCGAGAAACTAGTTCTAGTAAGAAAAACTTTTTTGTTTTTAATGAAAACGCCATTTTCATTGGCATACACTTATTTCATATACCTTCAAACAATTTTACAAAGTTTGGTCCAAATCGGATGACTATAGCATATAGCTTCTATAGGAACGATCGGTCGAAAAACTAGTTCTTGTGAGAAAAACTTTTGTTATTAATGAAAACGTCCTTATCATTGGAATACATATAATTTAAATACTTTTACATAATTCTACGAAGTTTAAACTAGTTCTATTGAGAAATTTTTTTTTAGTTTTAATGAAAACGTCCTTATGTAAGCCAATGCACTTATTTTATATACTTTTACAAAATTCTACAAAGTTTGGTTGAAATCGGATGACTATAGCATATAGATTCCATAGGAACGATCGGTCGAAACTCAAGTTCGAGTGACTAAAACTTTTTGTTTTTAATGAAAACGTTATTTTTATTGTCATATTCTTTGTTTTATATACTTTAACACATTTCTGCAAAGTTTTATCAAGATCGGATGACTATATCATATAGCTGCATTATTAATGATCTGTCGAAAAAGAAGTTCTAGTGAGAAAAATTTTTTTTGTTTTAAATGGAATCGCCTCCAAATTTCGTAATTAACAGTGTATTATGCTTTTCCATGATTTCACCAAGTTTGGTCGAAATCAGACATCTATATAGAATAGATCCCATAGAAAAGTAAGGACCAAAAAGTAGTCTTAGTTAGAAAAACTTTTTTGTTTTCAATGGAAGCTGCAAAGGGTATAAAAAACTTCGGCCGAGCCAAATGTTAACTCCCTATTTTTTTTTTTTTTTCAAACGTTGACTTTTATTAATGCCCAACAGCGCACAACTGTTTTGCTAGTTTCTAACTGAAGGCTTAACTCGCGCAGAAATGACGTGAATTGTTCACCCAAATCGATCGACTTGAAGTTTTCTCAAATCCCAAGTCTATGCCTATAAAACGTTATCGTCCGCATAGTCAAGACAAATTCTATCAGTACTATGCGGCGGAGTCATTGAAAATTGAACCACTAAAATCCATACCCCTTGTCATATTTCTCTCAAAGATAAAAACAGAACTTCATTCAAATCTCCCACTTCGAACTCATTTTATTCACAACCAAAAAAATACTAAAACTTATGCTCTCCTACTTCGCCCGATTACTTATCTCACGTAGCATTTCCAAAATGACTTTTCGCGTACGGAAACCTAATGACAATTTTATTTACTTTAGACAAAACTTTACTCAGATAAAAACTTTTTCATACTTTTTCCCTCCAGAACGGCTAATGAAATATTTTTCTTACCCATAACTTTGATCATCAAAAGCAAAGAAAAACTTTGATGAAACAAACAAACAACAAACAATGAAAAGTCATTGAAACAATAACATTTTCACTTGGTTTGTCAATAAATTGAATTGTATTTGAAGGACGGCAAAAGGGGGAGGAATGCGCTAAGCTCTAAAAAGAGTTTTCCGGGGAAAAACAATTTGGTAAACAACTGGAAAAAGATGCTGCTTGTGCTGCCACTGTCTAATGGTAGACATTGAGTTAAAAATGGCTTGGGGGATGCGAGAGAGCAAAATATTTCCTGGTAAGCAAAACACACAAAAACTAAAACTGCAATTGCAACTAGAAATTGCAGTAATTGACACTGAAAATGATGCTGCTGGAGATGATGAAGCAGTCAGTCCCCGTCAGAGTCGCTGTGGCCGGAGTTGATGATGCGGCAGTTATACTTCGGCATAGGAAATTTTATTTAATTGCTTTATAGGCATTTTTTTGTCTCGAAACTTGGACCCGGTCCTCGGTTCACACAGTTAATTAATGCAAAAGTCTAAAGCTCAATTAATGAAATTTCATTTAATTAGCCCCCAGAAACCTAACTGAGCAAAATGGAGCAGCTGCGAAATTGCTCACGCTTCTAGACTGTCTGACTAGCTGACTGACTGACGGACGGCATTTGTACGTGCAACGTCAAAGGCCATTAAGGCCTGAGTCCTTTACAGTTCGCCTCATTTATGGGTCACATGCAACAGTTTGTCTCACGTCAATCAATACTGCGAGGGTGAGGTGAGTTGGGGTGTAGTGAGTGTTGAGGCCTATGTTTCATTTTTATATATTCCTGCTCAGCAATTAGTTCTGATGTCCTTCATTTATATGGCAATTAAACTGTGTTCGTTCGGGAACCAAGTGGCGTGAGTCTTGTGGTTGGCTAAAGTCTATTAATAACAAGGTTTTTCTATTGGCAACTTTGGCATTGAAATTTATAAAGGATGACCTTCAGGTTCTGCGGCTTTCCTTTGGGTTTTTAATGAGACTTTACTAGACGATGAGACGATGTTGCACTTGGATTCATTTCAATGTGTAATTTTATAGACAGACTGAACAGTAAAAGCAAAAATTATTCTAAGAAGCTTTTCTTAGCCAAGAAACTGACTATTAAGGGTTTTATTATTTGGTTGTATTTTAATTCTCTTTGTCTCTTTGTTCATTTTGTCTTCTTGTCATCAGAAGAAGGGTTAGGAGTTAGAGGTGGAAAACGATAGCACTATCGTCACTTTCGATGCTCTATCGTCACTATCGATGGTTTGACACTATCGCTAACATAATTTTCGATCCGCACCATTTGGCAGTCGTTCAATATGTCAAACCGCCCGCTGAGTTCAAAAATCAATTCCCAAAAAAATTGATGTTGCTGTTTTCTAGAAATCGCGAAGATGCTAGTTTCTTTGTTCGAAGAAAAGTTACTCTAGAAAATAGTGTAAATTTTTCTGTTTTTGGTTATTGATTTAAAGATGGACACACTTTCTTAAAGGGTATTTGAATTCGGTATTCCAACACCACTTTTTGCTCCGATGGTGGATTGCTATTGAGGGATATATTAGAAACTTTGCTTCTAATTTATCAGTTTTTGGAAAAAACTGAGCTTTAAGTGCAATTTTCACTAAGAAAAATTTGTACAAAACTTATTTTGCCGCTTGTAAACTTGTGCCATCGAAGAAATTCAAACTTTTTAACATAAGAAAAAGAAAAATTAAATATTCTTTTGTCAAATTTTCATCCTAAAATATTGAATACTCAACCATTTGGAGCTGGTTTCCAGAGATGATAGATTCATCTGATTTCAAAGACCCAAATTGTTTATGTGTAGGTTGTTATTCAACTAAATTAGTTGCAAGCAAAGATTATCTTATGCATCCATGTTTTGAGAAAATCGCAATCGAAGTTTCAAGTAAATGCCTTATATAGATTAATTCCGAATGACTTGAAACTTTATATTCTTTATATTCTAAACATATTCGGGGGTGACACAGAAATCTCTAGTGATTTTCGTATAAACGTTTACATATTAATGTTAATTTTTATACCCTGTTCCCATTGAAAATGGGAAAAGGGGGATCATGAAGTTGTGCAAAAGTATGTAACAGGTAGAAGGAAGCATTTGCGACCCTATAAAGTATATATATTCTTGATCAGCATCAACAGCCGAGTCGATTTAGCCCTCGTCCGTCTGTCCGCCGTCTGTCCGTCTGTCCGTATGAACGCGTGTTTCTCAGAGACTATAAGAGCTAGAGCCACAAATTTTTGAATGTAGGTAGGTGTATGCCCGATTCAATACGAGTTTGTTTCAGATTTGGAAAATTCCTCCCCCTCCCCCCTTTAAGCGCAAAAAACTGTCAAAGCCACAATAAGATAGACCTACCAATCTTCTATATATCATGTAAGGCTCAATATCTATCTATTCTGAAAAGATCAACAAGATCGGACAATAAACACCGAAGTTATATAGGAATCAATTTTGCTTGTGGGAGAGAGGGGGGTTTTGCATTGTCAGTTATCGCGCGCGGCCGCATGCCATGCTTTTGTGTGTATGTTGGAGTGTGTGTATGTGTGAGTGTGTGTGTATGTAAAGAAAAAACACACGAAATCAAGGGAACAGGGTATTTTGTAGTCGGGGCACTCGACTGCAGCTCCCTTACTTGTTTATAATATAACTTATAAATATTTTTGTTTTTAAATTAACCAACAAATTGTTATACCCTTGCAAAGGGTATTATAAAATTCTCCGGATGTTTGTAACGCATTAAAGGAAGCATCTCCGACCACACATAGTATATATATTCTTGATCAGCATGACGAGCTGAGTTCATTTAGCCTTGTCCGTCTGTCCGTCCGTCTGTCTGTTTCTATGCTATCTCCTCCGTCAATTTTAAAGCTATACTCACCAAACTTTGCACGAAGTCTTCTGGTACATATATAGCTGCCATATGAACGATCGTTCGAAAAACTAGTTCTAGTGAGAAAACCTTTTTTGTTTTTAATGAAAACGTCCTTATCATTGGTATACGCTTATTTTATATTCTTTTACACAATTCTACAAAGTTGGGTCGAAATCGGATGACTATAGCATATAGCTCCCATAGGAACGATCGGTCGAAAAACTAGTTCTAGTAAGAAAAACTTTTCTGTTTTTAATGAAAACTTCCTTTTTATTGGCATATTCTTATTTCATTTCTTACTTTAACATATTTCTACAAGGTTTTTATCAAAATCGGATAACTATAGCATATAGCTGCAGTATGAATGATCGGTCGAAAAAGAAATTCTAGTGTGAAAAACTTTTTAGTTTTAAATGGGATCGCCTCCAAATTAACGCCTCGTAATTAACAGTGTATTATGCTTTTCCAAGATTTCACCAAGTTTGGTCGAAATCAGACATCTATAGTATAGATCCGATAGAAAAGTAAGATCCAAAAAGTAGTCTTAGTTAGAAAAACTTTTTTGTTTTCAATGGAAGCTGCAAGGGTATACAAAACATCGGCCGAGCCAAGTTAACTTTCCCTTATTTTTTTTAAATTAAATTTTTTTAAGAAAAATTACGAAAAGACGCCATACACTGATGAAGTGGAAACCAAAAGTCTATAACTTTTTGACAATAAAAGATATAGGTTTGCAATTTGAAATATATATTCAATATAATTTGGAAATTTAAGGTATTCAAAAAAAGTGGGCGTGGCACGAAAGGGGGCGTAAAATACATTAGATGATTCTTTATAACTAAAAATTTACCAAATTAATGAAAACAATGTTAAGTCACAATACAAAACGCTTATGTAATTGTTTAATTTTAACCAATTGCATACATTTATTCAACTTAATATTAAATATAAATAAAGTCAATTTTTTAAAGTCTTGCTTCGACTCGATTTGTGGATATTTTAAACGACTTCCTAAAGTTACTGACATAACGTCATCTACATTGTGCGGCATTACGCGTCGTGCGACATGTGTCAACAATTGCACACATCGTTCGGTTCCCTGAATGTGGGATGGAATTTCTAGATCTGCCAGTGGTATTTCCTCAGAATTTAAATACTACAATAAGTGTTCATGTGGAATGTTAAACGTTAACAGAGGTTCAAATAAGATGTCCGTCCGTGCAAGTAAGTGGTGAATCGGAAATCGAGTTTGCAATGCCAGCTGCAAGAACTGATCTGATCTTGAAGAAAAGAGGAACTTATTGCAAACGATATGATACACGTATTTTCGCAATGATGTGTGATCGATTCGGCATTTCAGACAGAGTGGCCTCCTGTTTGGCTACAGCTCTTTTTAAAGACATTGGGTTTACCGATGATAATGGGAAAAGAAATTATTATGGATAAATCCAAAGTGGGTCGAGAAAAAATAAAAATTCAGAGAATATATTCGTCGCATGAAGAAAAATGATTTAGATTTACAAGCTTTTTCATTCGATGGAAGAAAAAATGATGCTTTGTCCCGAAGAGAAATTGATGGAAAATACCACCCGAGGGTTCAAAAGGAGTCGCATATTGTGATTCTTAAGGAACCGCAAAGCAAGTTTTTGGGTCACATAAAAGTTGACGCTGAAGACTCCAATACTAAGCAAAAAAGCTTTGCGAATTCTTCAAGGAAAAAAATTTAGTCTACCAATACTGGAATTGAAAATGGAATAATTCGAAAGTTAGAAGTTTCCTTAAGTAAACCATTACATTGGTTTTGTTTGTTTGCTACATTTCAACGAATTTCCACTACGCCATTTGTACAATGCCTTAGAAAATTCTAAGACAAGTGGACCATCCACTGCTTGTGGCACTTTGGCGAAGTTACTTGAGAAATGAGCACAGCTTCCGGTAAGCACAAATTTTAATACAACTTCATCAAATTTAAAGCAAACATTTTTGTGCAGACTATACCTCATTTTAAACCCATTTAATTTGGGAATATGCCTCCAACTATTGAAAGTAAAGATGAAAAAAATCTTTCCACTGACGTTTTTATACCCTGTTCCCATTGAAAATGGGAAAAGGGGGATCATGAAGTTGTGCAAAAGTATGTAACAGGTAGAATGAAGCATTTGCGACCCTATAAAGTATATGTATTCTTGATCAGCATCAACAGCCGAGTCGATTTAGCTCTGTCCGTCTGTCCGTCCGTCTGTTCGTCTGTCCGTATGAACGCGTGTTTCTCAGAGACTATAAGAGCTAGAGCCACAAATTTTTGAATGTAGGTAGGTGTATACCCGATTCAATACGAGTTTGTTTCAGATTTGGTAAATTTTTCCCCCTCCCCCCTTTAAGCGCAAAAAACTGTCAGAGCCACAATTTTATAGATAGACCTTCCAATTTACATATATCAAGTAAGGCCCAATATCTTTCTATTCTGAAAAGATCACTAAGATCGGACAATAAACACCGAAGTTATATACGAATCAATTTTGCTTGTGGAGAGAGGGGGGTCTTGTATTGTCAGATATCGCGCGCGGTCGCATGCCATGCGTGTGTGCGTATGTTGGAGTGTGTTTGTGTGTGTGTGTGAGTGTGTGTATATGTTTCTGAAAAAACACGAAGTCAAGGGAACAGGGTATTTTGTAGTCGGGGCACTCGACTACAGCTCCCTTACTTGTTTTACTTCTATAAGTAAAGTGACAAGTACAACTTTGATTGCTAGATTAGAAGGCGAACGTAAAGCAATTTGGAAGTTACTACATAAATCTACTTGGCGTTGAACAGTCGGTTTCAAATCGCTTAACTTTTGTCATTTTATCTAGTAACCAAACATTTTTCTGCCACTTCACATAAAAATGCAAGCAGGTATAGTTCGAAACACAAGCGTTTATACGAAAACTAATAGAGATGTCTGTGTCTCACCCGATAGTATCGTCTAAAAAAGTGAGCTTGTCATTACAAACCCCATGTAATTAAAATATTTCTTTTTAGACTTTTTTACGACCTTTACACTAAGTAAAGTAAAAGTAAAATCGGCTTGTCAAGATGACAACAGCCCCGAAGGGCCAAAGCCGAGCCTCTCTCAATCTCTTGGCTTGTGCGCTTCTAATTTTAGCACAAGAGAAAGGGACCTACAGTTTAACGCCGAATCCGAACGGCAGTTTTTGAGAGGCTTTTCATGGCTAATTACTGCAATGCTGGCGCCAACAGCAAAGGGTGCGGCCGGGTGTAAAGTTTTATTCAAAGAAAAACTTTTTCATTAGATGTTCCGAGGCGGGATCGAACCCACGACCTCATGCTCAGCAGTCGCGCACACTAACCGCTGAGCCACTCCGGCCACAAACTACACAAATTACACTAAGTAAGCCTGTATAAAATAACTTACTATCGAAAGCTATCAATAGTTATCTTTGTTTGGAAAAAACTATCGCCGACTATCGATAGTGACGACTATCGTTAGTTTTACACCTCTATTTGGAGTTGCATGTGCAATAACCCTAGCTCGTAAATAACGAATAACACATATTTTGACTAAGGACCGCCCACATCAAAGACGGGAAATAAATAGTAAGAACGCAAACTGTGCAAAAAGCTGGAAAATCTCTCAGCACATTTAGTCAGAGGTTTCTTTCAGTTTTGTTTGACACGAGATCTATCTACCAAGGCAGCCAGCGCAGATTCCTTTTAATATTTGTTATATTAATAAATGATTGTTATATCTTAACAAACTTTTTAGTTCAATCTTATTTACTTATATAGTGGTATTAGTGGTTTTAGTCCCTGGTAGGGGACAATGGATATATTCTCCTCCATCCAGATTGAGGAAAGTTACAGCCTCTACTGGATTGGTCCAAAGCAGGGGTGGGCAGCCGAATTTGACGCGAGGGCACTGCTGCTACAGCGGCTACAACAATCACATTTTTTCATCAGCTCCTTGTGGTTGCAAACCGCTGTCGACCCGAGACGAGCAACGGTAAACGAATTGCGTTGTGGGTTGAGTGAAAATAACGGTGCGGGCCGCAAGGGACAGGCGGGCTAAGCGATGCCCACCCCTGGTCCAGAGTGTTATAGGGGTGAGAGTGGTTGGGTTATTAGGGCACTTAGAAAAATGGAGAATGTCAAGAGGATCCCGGTTTCATTTGGGGCAAATGTCGTGGATCTCAGGGTTAGTCCGTGCCAGATAACTGTTTAGCTGTCGGTTCTTCCCCGAGCGCAGCTGAGCTAAAGTTGATATGGTGCTCCTGGGTAGCGTTCTCTCGCTAGGGTCAATAGGTGATGCTCTGCCCCCGAGTAGAATGTTGTTTTGAAGCGCTGCGATTGTGCCAAGGCACAGTCCTTCTCATTTGGAGGGTGATGGTCGAGGAATCGTTCAATGTCAGGGTTGAAAGTTCTGAGATCAAAGCGGACGGGTCTCATATGTTCTCTAGTGCTCTCGTAGTTGGGATGTTGGGCGTTTTGACAATTTATTAGAAACTGCTGGTGAGAAGGATGTTATGTTCTTGATGGTCCGTGTGCGTCATCATGTGGCATCCCGTTGCTACTCGAAATGCTTCGTTTTGTACAGTTTGCAGATTTCTTCACTGAGTTTCGCTGATCGATGGGAACCAGTTGGGAGCTGCATAGTTTAAGAGGGATCTTCTGATTGCCATATGGGTTGTCACAATCGTCTCCATGTCTTTTGCCCCTACTACTCCCAGCTAATGCCTTCTTCGTGATGCTTTCAGCATGTTTGGGGATACATGCTTAGATTGTGAGGATGGGATACTTCCACAATGTAGTCAGAATTGTTTGACTTCTTAGTTATTAAGCCTAGCTTCCAGCTTGGTTTGTAAGAAATGATCTCTGCCTGTGGTAGCTTGAGTGCAGTCATTAAGCCTAACCCAGGAGTCTGACAAGACTCCAACTTGAGGTACTCCTTGCTTCAACTTTCTATTGCTCTAAATTGCACATGCGATTTCCTGCCTGCTAGGAAGTTGTGAAGCCATCTCTTGGCGTTATTGGGCAGTGTGCAGTGGAGTATGTCTTCCAGGAGCGTGAAGTGGTTGACCATGTCAAAAGCTTTGGACAGGTCCAGTGCCACAACTTTTGTCCTCTCGTGGGGACTTTTATTGTTAAGGCCAGCAGTGATGGTAGTTCCCAGTGCAGAGTGCCGTTGTGGTACAGTGGACTGCCCTGAAACAGTGTTGGTTATTGGTGGGGGACAGGTGTTCCTTCAGGGTTGGGAGGATGAGTGCTTCCAATATTTTTACGACTGGTGTCATAACTAGGCCTGAATGAAGCTCCTTGCTCAGCTGGTTTCCCGCGTTATTGGGGAGCCAGCCTCAACAAGTGACCACTCACACAGATGTTAAAGGCGCGTGTGAGATTCTCCAAAGTTCGTCTGGTCCGATGGTCTTAGAAGGCTTGGCACTTTTAATGCCTGCTATAACCTGTTCTGACTCAAAGGTGTTCATCTCAGATTCATTCCTGGGTTCCCCTCTTATCTGGTTTGGCTCGGTGAATTATGAACTACCTGTTGAAGGCGACTGCGCTCTTGGTTGGGTTCAATGGTGTGGAGCTACTAAGAGACACCATTACTTTATCACTTTTCTGTGGGTTAGTTTATCGGTAAGCCCAAATTGACACTGCCAAGTACTGTTAAAACCCAATATCACACTAGTATAAGCGGCCAAAAAGGGTAGCAGAAGGCTAGTTACCAATAAATGTAATCTATAAAAAAAAAAAAGAAAGAGAAAGTGGGTTAGTGAGTTGTTTTATGGTGCAACATAATCTTTAGGATCCCATATCCATTTCGTCAAGCTGCTGCAGCCATTTGTCCTTGTGGAACGAGGCGATCTATCTCGTCTCCGAGAATCGAGCTTTGAGGATTTTAAGGGTCAACTCTTCTAAGGGCGTCTCTCGTGTGAACGAGTTTGGCGGCTTCGGCGGGGAATCCAGTGACTTCCAGTGGGCGCAATATCCAACAGATTTCTCCTGTTTCTATAGCCGTACTTATGCAGGCCAGTAACGACAACACGATTTCCGAGCGAGCCCCATTCCATGATTGCAAACAACTGAAGCCAAAAACTTTTGATGCAGTTATATAGCATAACTGCCACTTATCAATAGCCGTCAAGTTGAAGTGGATGAGTTCAATGGTTCTTGGGAACGAGTGTGTTCAATACATGTACCAAAACAATGGCGACTACTAGGTACATACAAAATTTGGTTGCTCTAGCTCTTCTAGTCTACGAGATTTAGGTGTTCATACAGACGGAAGGACTGTATAGACTCAGCTGTTGATATCAAACTTTATGCTAAATGCTAAATAAATGGAAATTCTCTTAAACATTTTTTCATACACAGAAAGAGAAAGATCCAAAAAAGATTCATTTGGAATGGATATGTCTTAAATATCCTTTTAATCATCTTTAATATCCTTTCAACCATCTAACGGAGCTGAAAATCGTTCAAAGGATATGAAAAATGGTCATCCTATCACTGGGTGATTGGGTCCATTTCAAATGAATACGAAAATCATCAAATAGATATATCCTTTTTTTACACTCAGAAAAACACAAGCCAAACGAATAATTTAAGTACGACCGCTCTTGAAAGAAAACTATTCGTTCTTGAATTTTCGAGAATTTCGCTTTTGAAATAGTGCTAAATTCGTTCTCAGTTAAGTGTTTTTTGGCGAGGGGAGTGAAGTAAAGAAACTGAGAGAAAGGGGTGTTGTGAGGATTTTTGCACTTTTGTTGCTTTGAAAGTCTTAAGCAGTTACGGCATTGCTAGAATGGAGAGACGGCTGTTGGTCGACGTTTGACAGGCACAGACTGCTGCCTTACTTTTGAATCTTTGGAGCTCTTGACAATGCACTAGTCCAAGAATAAGCAATCTACGAATTGAGAACGTTTAGCACTTGATTGAAGAATTTTTAGTTTAGTTCAGTTTAGAATTTTTCTACTTGATTTGAGAATGTTTTATACCTGGTTCAAGTATTCTTAGATCTTGGATCAAGAAAATCGGGATATAAAATTCATACTAGGATCAAGAATTTCGCTCTTGAATCAAGAATTTTCATTCTTTTCGAACTTCTGACATCAATCATTCTTGATCCAAGTGTGAAATTCTCTATTTTTTTCGAAAACCAGGGATTCTTGGAAGGGAACAATAAGGCAGAACACCGAGTTTTAGAGTTGGGTTTTAACAAAGGATTGCTTCAGTTGAAGAGATTCCCCGCGAACCGCAATGCTCTATGAATACTGTAAAGTAAAATATGAATTCATATTCCATCGAAACAAATCGAACTTACAGCTGTAAATGATGTCATCAAATATCCTCAGTGAGAACTTTCTGAAATAATAAAAGAAACAAGTTAATTTTACAATTAAATCAATTAGATGAGCTAATCAAGCAAATTTTACTTCAAACTCTCATTACGTGAGGCGTCAAAATGTCATCCATTAGTAGCACTTGTCAATAGCAAAATCTCATCTAACTGAACAATAATTACTCAAATAAAAAAAATAATATCAATTGTTGGACACAAACCACTTTATTTAATTGTCTCCCCTTCTCTCTCTCTCTCTTTCCCTCTCCCGTTGAGAGTACAACACTAAAGTCCGAATACAATCAATCACTGCTACCAAAGGAAACCAAGTGAAGCCCAAGTCAACTCAACTCGATGCACCAAACCATGTAAATTGTTTAAGACCAGAGCAGAGAGTTTTGCGGTTTCACACAAAACTGACAAATGATGCAGACAAGAAGCTGTAGATATACATATATTTGCTACACATAAGTATTTACGTGTGGACGACTTAAAGCTCTCTCTCCGAACTGCAGCAACGGTTTTTTGCTAATTGATTTTGAGCCGTTTGGCACGTTTTTGGTGCAGTTCATTAGCGTAGGCCTGGGTTGGGCCTAGACAGACTGACAAGACAGACATACGGGCTAACAAACGTTACCACACTGGACGTGCTGGGGTTCCTAAGACACTCTCCCGTTCACATACGTAGCGTCTAGGGTTGGGTAATGGCCTACAATGTGCCATTAAAGTCCGCCGACTTGGCTAGAGGTTGGCCCCATTCTAAATATGCAAACTGCTTGACTAATGATCTCTTTCTTTCTTTCTAGATGAACGGCAGCACATACAGAAGAAAACCTTCACAAAATGGATCAATTCACATCTCATCAATACCCAGTGTACGCCAGTGAATGATTTGTTTTTGGACTTGCGAGATGGACACCGTTTGCTGGCATTGCTCAGTACATTAACACACACACAGCTGGTGAGTGAAGGGGAGAAAGATAAGATGGCTTATGGTGGATAGTAAATCTTTGGGAGCATGCTAGTCGGTCGGCCTTAAATCAGCTTGGTTCCACTTTTTGCTTCTTGCTTATGCAATTTAGTAGAAGCTACAGAGGCGTTAGGTCTGCAGATTTTTATCTTAGACAATAAGTCTTCTTGCACAAAGATTTTAGATAAGCTTTTATATGAAATATTTACTTATCTGTGTGCTTTTCTCTGGCGTATTTCCATTTCTGAAGTATTTACGAGCTCTGCTGTTTATATTTCGGCTAAGAGGCCTTTGAAATCTATAACAGAAAACATTGAATCAAAAATGTATCAAACGGGTCTGTTCCGGTTTTCGACTCGATTTTCGTGTAAACGTTAATGTTTCGCGTTAAAGTTGTATTAATTTGTATGTAAGTAACAAGACAATCTGTGGTTACTAGATATCGTCGTAATTTTCTTTCGAATTGAATTCACTTGGCATTGAGCAATCGATTTCAGTTGCTTCCAACGAATTCGAGTCTTTTTATACCAGATCTAGAAACTGTATAAGAAGAGAGAAAAATTTTCTTTTTATAAAACGTTATTCAAATTGGATGCAAAATGTTAACGTTTACATGAAAATAACCTCGAAATCCGGAACTAGGCCCAAAGATATGTTATAAATTACTGAATAGGAAAGTCGTGTTCTTGAAATAAAGATTTCTTGGGTTCTCTTATGCCGTACAACCTGAAAATGAATCAAACCTTTTCAATGAGTTCCCTCCCAAGGATGCTTCCGAACCGCATCTTTCTGTTTTTCTTGAAACTTATTCAAAATAGCTACTTTTAGAATGTTTTCTTCAAAAAATAATAATACAACTTCGAAACTTCCGTACAACTGGGGTGCATATAAAAACTTTGAGACCTGGCCAAACCTATCTAAAAAAGACCTCAAAGTCACAAACAAAATGCCACAGGATAGCAAACGTAGTAACCCAAGGCAAACGAATTCAAATTCACAGAAGAAGTTTGTGTGCAAATACACCCTTTCGAAGGATTCCGGATTTACGACAATCGTTCGACTCCCTATTGTAATTGCCAAGAAGAGAGCAATTGCTACAAGAACAAGTTAAAAAGTTGGTCAAGCCCAACTGTAATATACACTGTACCAACGAAAGTGGAAGCTCAGTATGAATTTAGACAGTGGCGTATCGTGAGGTTCGCCCCCGGGGGATTAGCCGCCCCAACAATTTATAATTGAAAAACTCTTTTTCTATTTACAGTTTGATTGACTTCTACTAAGCATTGTACTTAGCAATAGTGAGAATAATTTTTAGAAAGCCAAGCCAAGCGGATCCTCATTTTTTACATGATGCCTCATCGAAGACGTACGCGCACCGTCTGAAGTTCTTAAAATCCGCTTGTTGTCGCCCGATTCCAGCAAAGTAGGGAGGGATTGGTAGGCAAACCTGCTATCCGTGTCTTACAATTGCCAAAACCTTTCCTTATTTTTTTTTCGAATTTGTCGATTTGAAAAGTTTTAGCATCAGTTCGTCGTCTTCGGAAGGCAAATTATCGACTTTACTGACATCAATATTTTATTATTCAACTAGGGGGTTCCATGGTCCTTAGACATATTATTTGGATAGCTAAGTGCGCCGACTGTTCAATGGACAGTGTTCATTATTTCCTCTTTTATAATACCTAATATCGTCTACCAAGCTCTTAGTGTCTAAGCGCTCCATGGTATTAGTCCTTGCTTGCAAATATTTTTGGACATCTTTAAATTCATATAGCAGAGTTTGCAAAAGACCCAAGAAACGAAGAAAGGGAAATGACTGCTTCGCAACAATCAAAGTTTCAGAGTCTGTATTAAGGGTACTGTATTCCTGCTGGTGCCATATTTTAGACGGCAACAAAAATGTAAAACATAGGCCCATGGTTTGTTGAGAACGGATTGTGTAAAAGTAAAAATGAAGACAGGGTTTTGTTAAGAACTGATGTGGTTATGGTGTGTACTAGAATATTTGGGATCGTTCAATAAATAATCGACTGCTTTTTACCCTTTTCATTGGTCCTAACTCCGTTATTTATTGACCTATCCAATCTTTCTAACTTCGAAACTTTAGCCTCAAAGCTTAAGCATTGGTACACAAGAAGCTTAGCTTTCTGTATTGCGAGTCTAATTTTGCTTTCATTGCTCTTTGCAGTGCCCAACTGATTTAAGCCATAACCAAACGCCTACTAAAGATTGGATTAGATATTCATAAAATATTAACTCTATAGGCATCATGCTCTTTTGGTATACGAAAATCAAGTTTATTTCAAATTTTGGCCACGCCCCCTTCCGCCCACAATAGAAAATGTTGAATAACTCCTACAATTTTGAAGATATCAAGCTCATAGAGTATGTGCCCAATATCTACAATTTCTGTAAGTTTCATAAGGATCGGATAAAAAACGACTGAGTTATAAAAATTATACAAAAAACGTTGCATACTTATTGGCGCTACATGCACTTTTTGCTCACATAACGTGGAGGTTTTCAACACCATAATACTTAATTTAAGTGAAAAATATCGAAATAAGTGTTGCTAAAGGTATACAGTACTATCAGACGTAGTGTAAAAGGTCTAATATTAATCCGGGCTTGGGTTCAGCTGTTTTTGAAAACAACCAATCCAAATACCGGAGATTTCGGTAGGTTAAACTCGAATTTGCAGTATTAAATTCAAATTTCTTATGTTATTCTAGTAGGCTTTGATTTGTCCAAACAATTCTCACTTTTAACCTGGCAGCGGCTGGCACTGGCCTCCGACTATTTATTTTTTTTTTACCCCTGTAGTCAAGCCCACAACCATTCATAGTGAACTCCTTACTGAAACCCAAATTAGCTGAAAATACTTTAAAAATCCACGGTCATAGTCTGGTCGCTGCTTGAACTGGAGGCTTTGGCAGTGTTGCATCCAATGAAGAAACACTTCTTGCAAACTTCTGCTCAGCTCCTCCAAGCTCAATTGCAATTTCTTTGCCAGCACGGGACTCTAATGATACGACGAGCTAGATCTTTAAACCATGCCACAATACCGAGAGAGCAACCAACACAAGACGAATTTTCTGGATGTGGACCAACAAGTATTGCTGAGCAATTTCGGGCGGCAGTATCGAAATAATTTGTTAAAGAGCCTTCCGCAAAAGAAACAAGTAAGGTAGATATAGTCGAGTTCCCCGACTACAAAATACCCTATTTCCTTGACGTCTTGTGTTTTCATACACATACTCACACGCACACACTCACACTCTAACATACGCACACATGCACGCGCTATCTGACAATGCAAGGCCCCCCTCTCTCTCTCACAAGCAAAATTGATTCGTATATAACTTCGGTGTTTTTGTCCGATCTTATTGATCTTTTCAGAATAAATAGATATTGGGCCTTACTTGATATATATAAAGTCTCGAGGGTCTAACTTTAAAATTGTGGCTCTGGGAGGGGGAGGAATTTTAAAAATCTGAAACAAACTCGATTTGAATCAGGTATACACCTACCTACATGCAAAAATTTGTGGCTCTATCTTTTATAGTCTCTGAGATCGACGCGTTCATACGGACAGACGGACGGACGGACAGACGGATATGGCTAAATCGACTCGGCTGTTGATGCTGATCAAGAATATATATACTTTATAGGGTCGCAAATGCTTCCTTCTATCTGTTACATACCTTTGCACAACTTCATGATCCCCCTTTTCCCATTTTCAATGGAAACAGAGTATAAAAATGCATATGTAAAAACGTTAACCGTGCAAACAAAATTCTGGAGCAATGGGTCGTTTTGTCCGTAAACTTGTAATAGAAAATATTTACCAAAATTATTTATTTAATTGTTGAAATATGCCGCGCTGGGCGGAAATGGACAATGGTAAAGCAGGAAAATATGATCTAATCCACTTAGTTTAATTCAACGAGAGCGTATGTTAAAGTCGGTTCTGCCCGACTTCCACCCCTGGGGATGGAAGAGGGCGTGTCCAAACTTTGAAATAAACTTTGTCTGCGTAGGGACAATAGCAGTCTACGTACAAAATTTGATAGCTCTAGCTCTTCTAGTCTCCGAGATCTAGGTGTTCATTCAGATAGATGGACAGACAGACGAACATGGCTATATCGACTCGGCTGTTGATGCTGATAAAGAATATATATACTTTATGGGGTTGGAGATGCTTCCTTCTGCCTGTTACATACATTTGCACGACTTGCACAATTTCATTATATAAATATTGGCCGACTAAATCGGTCAAATAATCCTCGGTGCAACGATTTCGTTAAGATATTGGTACCAAATCGCCTTTGAGAAGATACTACAAATTAGAACACATGAGAATAGGTGCGGTGAACAATCACCAAAGCTAACAACAAATTGGGGCGGCAGTAGCGGAGTGGGTTCGACCCCGCTTACTGAACATTAAATTAAAAGTGCAATAAAGTTTCAAGCTTCTCACCACCGTCAGCTTTTCTGCTACTAGCTCCAGCTTGTTCTTCAAACTTTTTTTAGGCGGATTTGGTTTTCAACTGCAGCCAAACCCAAGCGTTCAAGTGGCTCAAACAACATAAAGCTGAAGCTTTTTACACGCAACCCCCAGGCAAAATAGCAGTTCACCTGCCACTCTTTAATATTTCTCTTCAAGCCGTGTGGTTTATAGTGTCAGAAGATTAATTGCTTTTTAAGGCATTTTTTTATTCCATTCTAATCCCTTCTCCATATTCTATTTCATTTCTTTTTTCAGAAACCCGAAAAGGGTCGCATGCGTGTCCATCATATCAACAATCTGAACAAAGTGCTGCAGGTGATCCAACAGCATGGCGTCAAGTTGGTCAACATATCCAGTGATGATATAGTGGGTGGCAATGCCAAGCTAACCCTTGGCCTTATCTGGCTAATAGCCTTAGAATTCAATGGTCAGCATCTAGTCAAGAGTCATTCGAGCAATGGGGTTGAGAAATCCCTACTGGCCTGGGCCAGACAATATACCGAACCGCATGGCCTGGCTCTAAACGATTTCTCCAGCTCTTGGGCAGATGGACGAGCATTTCTTATGATACTCGCTGCACATCTAGAGGAATTGGACTTGGAGGCAGCTCTGCAGCAGCATGCGCTACAGCGTCTGCATTTATCCTTTGATTTGGCTCATACAAACTTTAAAATAGAGAAACTATTGGATGCAGAAGATGTGCATACACATAAACCGGATAATAAGTCTATACAGATGTATGTGATGTGTTTATACCATGCCATGGAGTCGATGAGGGCACAGGAGCGAACAACGGCACCCTGTACAAGTATAACCGATCTGGATGAAGTGCCGCTGGACAGTGGCGACCGTGCTAGCCTAGAGCTGTATACCTCGGATAGTGCAGGCAGTGTGGAACAAGCGGCGATAAGGCCCCTAAGCACAGCTACCAATGCCAGTGTAGAGATCAGTGGATATCAGACGGCCTTAGAAGCGGTGCTTACTTTATTACTGGAAGATGAGCAGCTACTGTCTCAGGAGGTACCCGAACCGCAGGACTTTCACAAGGCCAAGCTTCAATTCCATGAGAATGAGAGTTTTATGTTGAAACTAACCGAGCATCAGGAGTATGTGGGTGAAGCTTTAGAGGAGGGTAGCAGTTTGATTAATGAATCACAAAAAGCGGGTGCAGGCCTCAGTGCCGACGATCAGAACGAGGTGAGACAACAAATGGTGCTGTTGAACGAACGTTGGGAGACACTGCGATTGCGTGCTCTTGATGTACAGGCTAAGATACTCATGCGTTTAGCAGAGTTTCAGAAACAAAAGCTAGAACACCTAAGGCAATTTCTGACCAATGTGGAGGATCGCATTTCGCATATGACAGACATAGGACCCACGCTAGCAGAGGCAGAACAACAATTGATAGAAGCGCGACGCCTGAAGGCGGACCTAAGTGAACAACAGGAACTGGTGGATAGCTTAAGCAGCATGGTGGTCATAGTTAATGATACTTCAGGGAATTTCAATGATTTGGAAGATCGTTTGAGTGCTTTGGGTGAACGCTGGTCGCATGTGGTCAAGTGGAGCGACTTGAGGACGGAGAAATTGCAACAGTATAAATGTATATCACGTTGGTTGGATGCCAGAGAGCAGGATTTGAAAGCGCATGGAGAGCAAGGATGTAACCGATGTGGGTGGCATTACACAACGCATAAATGAGTTAAACTATTGCGCCAAGGATCTGCTGGAGTTGCAAAGATATCTGATTGATCTACGTCAAATGGTGGCGGCTACACTACAAGATGGTGATGACAAGGGTGAACGTGTGCTGATACAACTAGAAAGCTACGAGGATCGCTTGGATGCACTCAAGCAAATAGTGGAAGTGCAAACTTGTCGCATTGAAACTAAAGGTTTTAATTTTGGACGTGATCGTGCCAGCTATGATGATAGTCGCGTGGTGAAGCCTGAGAATTGGTTGGACTATCAACTGATCATACGCTTTGGCGACGAAGAAGAGCTGGAGGAGGAAGAACCAGTACATGCTTTGGCTAGTAAAAAGCGTAAGCTAAGAAATGCAGATAATTTCTATGCCCTGGAAACGCACATAATGGATCATTTTGCCTATGTTCAGGAGGTGGAACATAAGCTACAGCAACTGCAACGACAAAGTCTGCGTCAACAGTGTGAAGTGTTGAAGGAACTTCAAGCGGACTGCACACGTCGCAGTGGTAGCATCTCGGAATTGAAGAAACTGTATGAGGTATGCGAACTGGAGGATCCCCAACGCAATCTTATACTAGAAGCCACGCATATTCAACAACTGGAACAGAGGTATGCAAATCTGGGTCAAAGACTAAGCAGCCAACAGAACGAGAGTAATGCCCAAATGGCCAAAGAGCGTTACTACAACAGCCTGACGGGTTTCAAATTGGTATTGGCCGACTCCAGGGATTGGTATAAGCAACATGCTGGCACTGCCACTAGTGCAGAACTGGAGCAACGTCTAAGTCATATGGAATCACTGTCGGCGGAGATAGCTGAGGCTCGTTCGGCCACCGAAGAGTTGGATAATGATCTGCTAGAATGGAAGCAGGACTTTGGTTTATTCTTTGATAGTTGGCATGACATGAAACAGGCTCTGCAGTCTCTAATCCAACAGCGTGGAGGTGAACATTTCGCTACTCAAGTACTACAACTGGAACAATTTGTGGCACAGGTGGCTAAACAAAAGGTACGTGTCTCCAACTTGGAGACCATGCAACAACAGCAACAGTTACTCAATCAACTGGTAGACCAACTGGAGGCCCTTAAGCCCACCTATAAACAACTGCCCGCTCACCTGTTAAGCGAAGATTTACAAGCCACCTGGCAGCGTTTACCCGAACAGCTGAGCGAACGTGTCATCAAGCAAACCACCGCCATTGAGAACCTCAATCATTTCACCGCCGAGTACAACTCCATTATCTCCATACTCAGAAATATTGCAGATAAGAAATCCTCTAGCGGTAGTACCCAAGATTTGCGTAAACTCGAAATTGATGTCATAAGTGCTCGAAATTTTAGTGAGATTCTTATCAAAGAAGCCGAAGCCATGCAAAAGGAATCGCTGCAGGGTCAGATACGTTTGCTTAACTCTTTATACGAACAGGTTGAACAACATCATCACGAACAGCATCAGCAACAGAGCGCTCTTCAGGCTCAAATCGAGCTCATACAACAACGCCTAAAGCTTACCGAACATTTTCTGAGCGATTTGGAGAAAAATACCCCCAAATCCGGCATCAAGGATATACCCAATTCCAATGAACTCTTCCACAGCAAATCCAAATTTCAAACCCTCAAGGAAACCTGTGAGCGGGAAACTACTCAATTTCGTGAGCTCAACGAACTGGGCAGTGAGCTCCTCTTGCAAATGGATGAGCTGCAGAATAAGGCACAAGATTCCAAGTATGGCTCATTGGCCAAACAGTTTACACGCCTCAATGCACGCTGGACCGAGGTAACCGAGAGAGTCTACGCCAAGACCGCACTTCTAGAGCATATTTCCACTCAATTGGGTGAGTTCAAGAAGTTTATGGTCAGCGAGACTGGCTATCTGGATCGTTTGGAGAACAAAATACGCAATACTCCAGAGAATGCAGCAGACGCAGAGGAAATTATGGAAGAACTAGATGTAAGTAGAGTAGAGTAGAGTTTCTTTAGCTAATGCCCAAGTCTCATGTTACAATTTCCCCCAAAAGGATCTCGAGAACGTTTTGCGCTCGCATTCTGACGAATGGCTGGACAAAATTCAGGAAATTGGCCATGAGCTAATTGACAATGAATTCATGGCTGATACCATGCGTCAGGATATCGATGGTATGGTAATGCGCTGGTCTCAGCTGCAGCAGCAGGCCAAAAAACGTACCGAACTTCTCGAGGAGAAGGTTAGTGAAGCGGAACAATCTGAAAAGTGTATAGTACAGTTTGAGGCGTGGCTAACACGTGTCGATGAGATACTCAGCGAGCATCTGGAAAATGATGTGACCATTGAGGATCTACCGGATGATTTTCAGGTAAGTTGAAAGAGAATGGGAAATGAAATGATGGGTGGAAATGTTAGAGAAGTGAAGTATAGGACCAACGTACAAAGTTTCTCAAAGTTTCGGTTGACCAAACTATCGAGAACGCTTTGAAAAAGTGTTACACGGATTTCTTAGTCACTGAGAAAGGCAATGGGTTCGGTAATACGCTAATTAACATTTTGATGACATGCGACAAAATCATTTTAGTGAAATTTCGGGCTGCAGCTTTATTGATAATAGCATCATCTTTTCAAAACGCTCAAGATCTAATACCAAGAAATGCTGGTTAATTTAGCAGGATAAAGACTGGAATAGTAAAATTCGAAAAAGATGCGTCAAAAGACCCAAAGAGTCCACCATCGGGAGAAGAACCAAGCATAGCAGGCTTTCAATAACCTTAAGTTTCGCAAATCTGATATTGTTGAGCAAATGCAAATTAATGCTTTCTTTATGTTAGATTTTATATGTTGCCAGTGCTTATTGAGACTGCTTCGATTTAATTTCTGGCAATATTTTTTCCGATTCGGAGGGGGAAGAAGATAAAATCTAAATAACATCTAATTTGGCTTCGTGAATCGGGAGGAATGGGGCCGTCTTATGGAGGGGGTAGGGGGTAAAATCTTTAAAAAAATCAAATGGGGTATCCATTTATTGGTTTTTTGGTGCTCCAGTTTCATTCCTGGCAATTATTTTCCCATCAAAAAATCGATATGCAAACTAAGAAAGAGAAAAGCGGGGCTTTCGTTCAATTTCTCACCAAAAAATTCCACATGGATTACTCCCAAACCTTATCCGATTTGCTAAATTTTTGGTACACGTGGGTGTTACGGGAAGCCTAACATTCTAGCCATTCTAGTCAATTTTTAGGTAAATTTTTAGATGTAACATTTATATACTTGCACATTTTTAAGCCCAACTGTACGAGGCTTGTTTTTGACGCATTGTCCTAATGGGTTCGAGCATCTTTCTGTCAAAGGGATCATTTGTTCGTCGATATAATAAGCCACGAAAGTTTCCGGAATGTATATGTCTCTCTTTCGCACATCATCAATTATGGGTTTAACTTTCCATAACGCATTGGTTTTCGCTGAAGATAGTTTAATGAGGTATTTACATCGTATAAACACTTGCGCAACTGAAAAAACCTGTTTCCCAACATCTGGGAGCGACGCATGTACCAAACATTAATGTGGTGGCTACACGAGGACGGTCAGGTGGTAACTTGGTGCTTACGTAAGCAAGAGCACCAAGTTACACACCTGCTTACGTAAGCAAAGAGCACCAAGTTACACACCTGACCAAATACAAAATGTCAAATCTCATTGTTGGTGGATGTGCATCCAATATCGCCCTTTTGCCAATGTCCCTTTTGTACCAACAACCCAACAAACTTGCCGCAGTGTTGTCCAATTGAAATTTTTTTGAAAGTCTGAGTGCTGCAGTATACAAAAACAACTGGAATGCGAAAAATATCAAAGAACTGACCAACAGGACTCGCTTATGTATCCGGATATATGTACGACCCCAAGGTCGTACAGGCCACATGCGGAGACATTTTTCGGAAGCTACGTCGAGTGGCTGATAACGGTACTTTCGACCAGATCCTTTGCTGCAATCCTTTTGTATATGTAGTCATAAATAAATTGTCAAATTTTCATAAAGATCCGTTGAGAATTGTGGTTATGGCAGCATTTTAAAGTTTGTGCAGATTTTAAGTTGTCACCCATTAGTTACTTCAAAGCAGCCGCCAACAGCTAGTGAAGGTGACTTTTTCATTAAATGTCGCGCGGCGAGATCAATCCCGAAAACCTTTTGCTTATCAGGCACACTCACCACCCGCTGCACCACAACCCGCCACAATTAATATAAATACCTATTAAAAGATAAATAATGAATATTATTTGATTAAGTATACTTTTATTCGGAGTTTTGGGAACTATTGTCTCTATCTCTCTCTCTATTTCCTGTCAAAGTGAACCATTATTAGGTTGTGAAAATGGACAGATTCTTCCAGCTTACGCTTCATCATTCCCAGGAATTTAACCAACTTGTCGCAGACGTCCACTCTTTGGCTGGTGTGAATGTCCCACTTCAATGTTGTGGGAAAAGTTAACAATAATTACAAAATATTCTTACCTGTACTGTCGACTGGGTCAATAGCCATTGACATCTTACGAACAATGAACCATTTGTAAAACTGCTTCAGAAGTCCCCGCCTGCCCGAATACTTATATTCATATACTTTGCGATTTCTATAAAGAATCTATAAAGAAAGGCGAAGTCCATTGATATTCTCATATTAAAGCTCTAATCGTAGCGTTGATATGGTCTCTGGTGACCAGACGCTACTTTGGTCAAGGCGACATGCAATTTTTCCCTGTTTTACTTTTGAAAGCATTTTGGTTTTTGTTAGTAGCTACAATTGTAAAGATACCCATACAATTGGCTAAATTATCGATACCCTGTGGAGTCACTACTCGAAAAGTCACGGATGCAGGTGCGTTCAAATTGAATGTAACTTTTTTGCTATCACTAGCCCCTATGGTTTATAAAATGTGATTTTTTAAGAGCTATAGGAAAGTTTAAAAAAAAAAAAACATAAAATTCAGAAAAATGCATGAATTCTTTATTTGAATCGATAGTACGGTCCATATAATTTTTAATGTTTGAAAACTATTTCATGCAAATGTTGACCGTGACTGCGCCTGAGATGGTCCATCCGCTTAGTCCAATTTTGGCATACTCTTTCCAACATTTCGGCCGGTATCTCACGAATAAATGCTTCAATGTTGTCTTCCAATGCGTCAATTGAAGCGGGCTTGTCAGTATAGACATGAGCTTTAACATAGCCCCACAAAAAATAGTCAAAAGGCGTTAAATCGCACGATCTAGGCGGCCAATTGCCGGTCCCGAACGTGAAATAAAATGTTCACCGAACTCGCCTCTCAATAAGTCCATTGTTGCGCGTGCTGTGTGGCATGTGGCACCGTCTTGTTGAAACCACATGCCATGCAAGTCAAGCTCTTGCATTTTGGGCAAAAAAAAAGTTGGATATCATCTCACAGTAGCGCTCACCATTCACAGTTACGTTACGATTCGCATCATCTTTGAAGAAGTACGGTCCAATGATGCCACCAGCCCATAAACCGCACCAAACTGTGACTTTTTCTGAATGCATTGGTAGCTCTTGCAATGCTTCTGGCTGATATTCACTCCAAAATCGACAATTCTGCTTATTTAGGTACCCATTGAGCCAAAAATGAGCTTCGTCGCTGAACACAATTTTTCGGTAAAAAAGTGGATCTCCGGCCAACTTTCCAAGAGTCCATTCACCAAAAATTCTACGTTGCGGTAGGTCGTTCGGCTTTAATTCTTCTACCAGCTGTTTTTTGAAAGGCTTCACACCTAAATCCTTCTTCAGTTCGCACTCTACGTAAGCGTGTCGGTGGTTTAATGTCCAACAATGTAAATTTGGTGCGGAATTTAGTCACAATAGCCGGAATAGCCGCCTAAGTGGGTCGATTAAACTAACCATAAAATGGAAGAAGCGCGCGGGGAACTTTCTTAACGAGCACGCATTTTGATAATAAATTCATAATTTGCAAGCGTTGTTCGTTTGTAGGACGATTCATGGTTAAATTATAGACCAAACTGAAGATGTTTGACAGTGAAACAAAACACGAAACGTGCGTGAGCTGTTTAAACCATTGTTGTCAAAAAGATAATAGCTAAGAAATCACCCTTTATATAGAGTAAAAGCTGCATTCGGTACAAGAATGCAGAAATGCAAAAAATGCGCTGCAGTGAGAATCGGACAAAGTTGAATGGATTCTGTAACATGGATTATTTATAGAAGCTTTGAGTAGTTAAGTGGAGAAAATCGGCTTCTTTGGTAATATAAAGACATTGATTTCGTTAAACCTTATGCAGAGAGATGGATAAAGAACTAGAACCAATCTTTTTCAAAGCAATTGTATAAGATCCAATTCGAACGAGGTAGAACCATTTAGACTGCCTTGATTTGTCAAGTGAGTCGGTACAATGGTAAAATTTTATTCTTATATGTATATCGAATCCAAAATAATCAATTTTCGACAATATCGCTACATGAAATAGCATATCGACTGACTAAAGTAACGACAGAGCGAGTTATCGATAAGATGTTGATTACCCTACTAGAAACAGAATGGATGTTTCTTTGTTTGTTATGCTAAAGCGCTCTCTTTTGCTCTCTTGATTTGCTAAAATCTTCTAATTCGCCTGTCCTTGGTCTTCAGCTCAAAGCGAAGCGAATAACATAACAGTCTCGTTTTCGATTCGCTCGACGTCAGTTATTGATCTGACCTACCGCAAGTTCTTAAATTCGAAAACAATCATTAGTATTAATGAGATAAGAAGTCATATTCTTATTTCCAGTTTTTCGTTCTTGATTCAAATACATAATATCTAAATTGAATACGAAATATTTTCGCAGCCTCTACAAAGTCTGAAATGTATGTCCCGAAACAATCTAAAATGCATGAAATCTGTATTTGATATACGAATTTTGTACCTGTAATGAGCATTATTGTAATTACTTAACATTTTTTCAACAATACCCTTCCCTTATCTCCCCTTTTAGCGTTTGGCCCGCGAATTTATATCTAATGAGCAAAATTTTAAAGAAATCACCGAACTAATTGCCGAACACACGAGAAACGGTAAGATTGGTGCCGCCAATCGTCTACAGGAGCAGCTCAATCTTATGGAGTTGCGCTTCAAGGCGTGTCAGGCCAAGCTTAACAAGTGTACAGCGCCTCAACCCGCCTATGAATCACGCTTAAATCGAGCTTATGGAGATTTGCGTAATGTGGAACGCTCTACACTGGTACTCGATGTGGCCTCGGCAGGACCCAATACTGTGCAGGCACAATATCAGAAGTGTTTGGTAAGAATTAAAAACTCAGCCAACTTTCTCAGACTTATTTTAGTCAGCTGTTATATGTTACAACTGTGCTTTGATCTCACTTTAATCAATTTTGCTTAACCTAATCCTTATGCTCTACAGCAAATCTATCGCACCCTCTCCGAGATCAAGGCAGAGATTGAGAGTACCATTAAAACCGGACGCAAGGTTTGCGAGGACAAGTACACCAAGTCACCCAAACAGCTGAGTCAACGTATTGATGCTCTGAAACATCTGTACAATGCCTTGGGCGAGAATGTTACCCAATCGAAAGCATTTCTGGAGGGTCTACTAAGCTTGGCTAGGCAACTGGAGGAGTGCTTTGATAACGCCGACAATCTGATACGCCGCTTTGAGTCACCTCAGGAAGTGCACGATAGGAATGGCATTCTACTGGAATTCGAAGATGTATTGCGGAATTGTGAAGAGCATTACAATGAGTATAACAAGTCCTGCGATCATAGCTGCATGTTGGATACTCGACAGCGTATTGATGGCCTAAAGGCCACCTATCATAAGCTGACAAGTGCGGATATAATCAAACGTCTCACCGAGATGAAGGCCACGCTACAGAATTTGGATAACATTTCCCTGGAGACTTTAAAGTTTGTAACCCAAGCACTGCCAAGGTGACTTGAATTTCATTCAATTTTTGTTACACTTGCAGAGCAATGGAGCACGACTTGAAGGAGATAAATGTGCCCTCGAATCCGGAAATTGAAAAATTGCAGCAGCAGGTTATTGCAATTGTGGTGGTGCGTATTAAACAAACACTTCCTTCTTTTTATGTACCATAAATGTATGCTTATTGGTTTGCTGTCTGTCTGCTTAATTTATTTTTGCTGCAATGTTTTTCCATTTGTCCTTTCCCCACTTTTACATATTTGCATACCTCACATTTCACTTCGTTTTCTTTTTCTTTTCTTTCTTGCACTCATCACCTTGTGGCTTGTTCCATTTTAACACCTTTGGGTTCCTCCATTTGGCTTGTACTCGTAGCACTTACTGAACTAAAGAGAAATGAAAGGAAAGAAAATTGAATTGAATTTCATGTTCATTACTTGTATTGTATTGCTTTTACACATGGCTGTACATTTCGCTTCACGCTTTAACTTGCTCAATTTTAATGTGGAAAAATGTCTTAAAATAGTTAAATAATAAAGAGTCATAGAATAGAAAAACCGACAATCTTGTCGGTTGTCTCAAAAGCCTTAGCTTAAAAATTATTTATAAAATATAAATTTGTAGTGGGCGCCAAAAATCTAGCAGAAGCAGCAACAACATTTCCTATAAACAATTTCAAGCATATTTTAGGTTGAGAAAAGCTCAACATAATCTGCAGTGAAAAACCAGGACCTCATATTTTTCTTTTCAGTCGAAAACTACAAAATTCATTATGTGGTAGCTCAGTACTGTAAGGTGGACGACAAATGAAACCGTGACATTTATAAATCAGGGACCGAAAATAACAGCAACTAATTAAACAAATCTCTTTAATGTTCGTAAACTAAGTAACTTGTCAATATCGTATCGATATATCGATGATTTACTTGGGCGGTATGCAATATTCGAATATGATATTTCTTATGAGGCTATTGTCGATAACACAAGTCAAAATTAAAAAAATTAGAACTTTTCATTATATTAAAGTGTAAATAGTGGTGATTCTAGATATGTGTGCTGAACACAAATCTGTTTTTGGAAATGGTGCATTAGGTAGGTAGGTAATACCGGCTGACCCCAGATTGGGGTCACACATAGACATTAAGGTCCTTAGTGAGGCCGGGGGATGTATGGTACCATTGTCTTTAGAAATACTGTAGGATCTTTGCAGTTTTGGCGAACGCCAGTAATTGGTTGGGGGGCCTCTTGGCCGCTTCTTTCAGAGAAGCGAGAAATGGGGTGTGCAGAAGTTTTAATTTTATCGTTGCGATTGCTGGGCAGCTGCAAATGAGGTGTTTTAGAGTTTCTGCAACTCCAGATTCCTTGCATTTCCTGCAGGTGCCCTCTGTCGTAATGTCTAACTTTATCGCATGCGCGGCTGCTAGGCAGTGTCCCGTAAGTATGCCTATGAGCAGGGTACAGTCTCTTCTTGGAAGCTGTAGCAGATAGTGCGCTAGTTTTTATCTCTGCTTCTTTCTCTGCTATCACTTCCATCTTGCTATTAAGCGTATGTATGGAGATAGGTATGTTCAGCGTTTCTTCTTGGCCGAGTTCGACTCCGGCCTTAGCCAGACTGTCTGCCATCTCATTTCCATCGATGCCCCGGTAGCTGGGAATCCAATAGACTTGCACCCCCCAAAGGGAATATATTGCTTCTCTGCACGCAAGGACATTCTTGGAATTGATGGAGTGTCTCTGCATTGCCTTGATTCCCTTCTGTCTACGGGTTTTGGATTTGCGGTTTGGCTGTCTACGTAGATGTTTATTTGGTTATTTGAAGCGTGTGTTTCCGCCAGCTCTGCTCTGTTCCTTATTGCGAAGACTTCAGTTTGTATGTCAGTAGCTTCATTTCTGGCTCGTTCACAGTATACGGCGGCTCCTACTCCTAGGTCCATCTTCGAGCCGTATGTAAAGAAACGTGTTGCTTCTTGGGCCAGTCCTGTACGCCAGTCTTCTGGTCCCAATGGCGCTGGTGTGTATGTATAGTTTGGTTTCGGGATAATGTAAACCGTGTTACTACTGATCTCTCTGCCAACTATACTGTGTTCATAGCTTTGCAGCGCATGGTGCCTGCCGCGCATAGACGTTGAGCCGTCTTTTGTGCAAGAAGGCGTGCTTAGATGTCCAAGGGGTTTACACCTAGAATGTATTCTAATGCTTTGGTTGGAGTGGACCTCAGCGCCCCCGTAATACAGACCAATGCCTGTCGCTGGGTCCTCTCCATCAGCTTTAGGTATGTGGATTTCTCCGTAGCTTGCCACCATACCAGTATACCGTGCAGCAGTATCGGCTGCTCAGCATCTTCTGTGATGCATAGAGTGCACTGGTCGCCTTTTTTACTCTTTCTTCTACATTCGGCCTTCACGATAGTTTACTGTCGATTACTTCTCCAAGGTATTAACCGTTGTTCTTTGGCGTTAGTGGTATTTGATTTATCTTTGGCGGCGTCCATCGCGGTACCTTGTATATCTTGGTAAAGAAAATGAGGTCCGTCTTCTCCGCATTGATACTAAGTCCGGCTTCTGTGGCCCATTTTAGTATCTCTTTAAGTGACTGAGCTGAGAGTCGATGGACATTTTCCCACGATAATTATGCTTATTTCGTGGGCATATGCTGTTATCTTGAGTGCTTGACCACAATATTCCATAGAAGGGGGTGACAGTACTCCGCCCTGAGGCGTGCCACCGTGTGCCTTTTTTGTCATAGTTGTGGTGCCCCACTCGGCTTGTACTCTTCTGCAGCTTAGCAGGTTGTACATCCACGAGTCCAATGCCTTGTGTAGGGACTCGTGGATATACAACCTCTGTAGAGACATTGTTATATGCAACAGATATATCGAGGAATGCTCCAAAGGCAAACTCTTGCTGGTACAGTGCTTTCTCGATGGTGGCTACTAGGGAGTGTAGCGCTGTGCTATGCAAGTTTGTGTTTCTCCAAGGTCAGGTTTATGCCCTCTCTTATGAGGAGGTCTAGTAATTTTTCCATTGTTTTAAGCAGGAATGAAGTGAGGCTAATGGGCCTGTAGTATTTTGGCTGAACGTGACTACATTTTCCCGCTTTAGGCAGGAATACAACACGTGCTGTCCTCCAGGCCACAGGAAGATAGCCTCACCTCAGACAAGCTTCATAAATGGTCCATTACGTCTAGATTTTTAGTAATATGAACATAAAGTTGCTTGAAAAGCATCATTTTACTCTTTTTTGGGCCTTTTCGTGGAAACTCTTTACTAATGATTAAACTCTCTTTAATATTATCGTAAAGTATTCCTTTAATTTAGGCAATTTTTTATGCGAAGGTATTTTTATACCCTTGCAGAGGATATTATAAAATTGTGCGGATGTTTGTAACGCATTAAAGGAAGCATCTCCGACCACATAAAGTATATATATTCTTGATCAGCATGACGAGCTGAGTTCATTTAGCCCTGTCCGTCTGTCTGTTTCTATGCTATCTCCTCCGTCAGTTTTAAAGCTATCCTCACCAACATTTGCACGAAGTCTTCTGATACATATACGCTGCACATTTGTCGGAACCGGCCGGATCGGATGACTATAGCATATAGCTGCCATAGGAACGATCGGTCGAAAAACTAGTCTTAGTGAGAAAAACTTTTTTGTTTTTAATGGAAACGCCTCCAGAGTACGTATTTCTTAGTTTAGAATCCTTTCCCATGATTTCACTAAGTTTGGTCGAAATCGGATGACTATAGCATATAGCTGCCATAGAAACGATCGGTCGAAAAACTAGTTCTAGTGAGAAAAACTTTTTTGTCTTTAATGAAAACGTCTTTATCATTGGCATACACTTATTTTATATACTTTTACACAATTCTACAAAGGTTGGTCGAAATCGGATGACTATAGCATATAGCTCCCATAGGAACGATCGGTCGAAAAACTAGTTCTAGTGAGAAAAACTTTTTTGTTTTTGATGAAAACGTCCTTTTTATTGGCATATTCTTATTTTATATACTTTAACACATTTCTACAAAGTCTTATCAAAATCGGATGACTATAGCTTATAGCTGCAGTATGAATGATCGGTCGAAAAATAAGTTCTAGTGAGAAAAACTTTTTAGTTTTGAATGGGATCGCCTCCAAATTTCGTAATTAGCAGTGTATTATGCTTTTCCATGATTTCACCAAGTTTGGTCGAAATCAGACATCTATATCGTATAGATCCCATAGAAAAGTAAGGTCCAAAAAGTAGTCTTAGTTAGAAAACTTTTTGTTTTCAATGGAAGCTGCAAGGGTATACAAACCGTCGGCCGAGCCGAAGTTAACTTTCCCCTAGTTTTTGAGTTGATTTTTCATATTATCGATTTCAATGTTTTTGAAATTTTCGGCAGCTCTAAAAACAAACCGTAAACCTAGCCAGCGACAGCTCTAAAATTTAAACCGCAAAAGATAACGGTTGGGCTCGGTTCATTTCATCAACTAGTTTGAAGACGAAGCGACTTCCTTTAAGTAGGTTAATTAAATAAACTATTCGATACATATACGCTGCATCGTTATAACATTGTAGGAGGGCCACAGTGTTTTTATAAATTGGGAGCGGTTTGCTTTCCTGCTTATGAGGCAGGAATATATGTAGTTTTAGTGACTGGGAAACTTATTTAGAAATGTTCAATATCCTTCGTCGGTACGTTTTGCCCAGAATACTTTCCCTTATTTTTTTTTAAACAGCGACTTTCAAACAAGTCCTACCAATATCTTTGATGCCATAGATCATGATTTTATTTTTAACGCTATTCTAACCCTTAGTTGCCGAGCAGACACAACACGACGTTTTCGTCTTATAACATCAGATTTCGTGAATGCACTTGCATGTCAGTTTTTAGTTTTAACAATAGATTGCAAATACCTCTCCAAACTTTCAGCGTATCAGCATAAAATAGTTTGTTTACGGACACCACGAAAATAGGGAGCGAAAGACACTTTAAGTTCCGTTTTTGCTCATTCCTGTTGCGCTCAGAGCAAAGAGCGATTTTTTCGTTTCTGTTTCTCTTTCAAAGTGTCATGAATGAGAGGTTTTGTGGTGCGCCCGTGTATATCTTTGTGTAACGAATGTCACATGTCTGTGTGAATTAAAAGCGTTTGGATTAATTTTAATCGTGCGGTCGTAAAAAAAATAAAAAGTTCATATTTGTTTTAAGTTTGACACTTCAACTAAGTAGTCAGTGTGCATCATAAGTGGTGTAAAATTAACTGGAAAGCATTTAACTTATTTGAGGCGGCATTTGACTGCGAAACATCCAGAAATGATCAAAAACTACGGTTTAGTCTACATCTACGCCCGCGATTAAAAATGAGCTCTGACCTCTAACTCACCACTTCTGAGCTTTGTGGTGGACTTTCTACAATTAGAGCTTACAAACCCATTTTCATAAAGATACACACAAAAATTTCGATTTATTTGATCCTTAGAGGTTTTGTACTTAAAATTTTAAGTATGATTCGTTATTAGGTTTACTTAAATTGAGAACGAAGCGTACTTAAATCGAAAAACAAGTGCTATACTTAGTGAAATGAGAACAAATGTTCTTGAATCAAGAACATTTTGTACTTACACGAAGTTCAAGTACAAAATATGCTAGATTGAGTACAAAATTGACTTATAATGCTAGCTCCAAAAAGTGTGCAACGTAAAATGTAAATAATTTTAAAAACTGCCAACTGATTCAAACTCTTTTGTTATGGAGTAAGGGTTAATTTTTGACCGACAATAGTTCTACCAAAGAGGTTTATTTATGGCCCTTGGATATTTGCAGCCTTCTTTGGTTCAATACAGACAACTCGTTTTATGAGAACTTGAGAGTGTGCTCTGACCAAGAATATTTATTACTTGTTTGAAATTCTCATTTTTTCATTAGAAATTCGAGTAAGAATATTGTGTACTTTTTTGAGAGTTAATCGGGCTTGACTTAAGGCCATTACAACCTAAAAGTATGATCAAAAATATTTTAAAACAAGAACGAAAATCGCCCATAATTGTTTGTTTTCCGTATACATAACTCGACAACCGTTCATCCGATCTTTAAAATTCCTTTGGCGGATCGATATATAATCCTGATTACTAAATCCAGAAGGAACGAACCTTCTATCTATAAAACTCACGTTTTTTCCAATTTGCATTTAAAGCAGAATAAAAGTCAAAATAAACTATTTTTTTTTTCTGCCACTTTGACTTATTGCTCTTTCGAAACACCTGATTTAGTGGTAAAGCTGGTGGCAGACGTAGTGCTGGTTCCAAGATAAAGCCAACCAAAAAGCGATACGCACGTGACCAAAAATGGAAGTGCTTTTTTTGGCCATCAATATAAGTGCAGAACTCAGCGAAACCTGCCAAAATTTTTTAACATCAGCTAAGTCTGATTTATTCCCCATGAAAATTTAAAAAAAAAAATTTTTTTTTAAGTACTTTTAATTATTTGGTCTTGGTGGACCTTTCTGTGGAAATGCCCATATGTCCCTTACATGCGGACAGACGGACGGCTAGATCGACTCGGCTGTTGATGCTGATCAAGAATATATATACTTTATAGGATCTGAGATGCTTCCTTCTGCCTGTTACATACTTTTGCACAAACTTAATATACTCTGTGTACCTCTGGTACAGAGTATAATAATTCGAAATGTACTTAATATATCCCGAAATAGTCTTAAATCAACTTGCCGTTTTTACTAGCTCGAGGTCTTGTTAAGCTATTGGCATATTGGAAACTGGCAAACTTGATAAAAAACTTTAAAAAAAATCGTATGAAAGGCTCGTGGTAACTAAAAAAGTATTGATGCAG
This sequence comes from Lordiphosa collinella, assembly GCA_018904265.1. Lineage (NCBI taxonomy): Eukaryota > Metazoa > Arthropoda > Insecta > Diptera > Drosophilidae > Lordiphosa > Lordiphosa collinella. Next base: position 98,622 of record JAEIFV010000682.1, read on the forward strand.
TTCGATTCCTAGGACCCGAAATAGAGGGAATCCTTCGAGTTTGTGCGTGCCGAAATGTGTGGTTCCCTTGAAAATGGCAAACTTGATAATAAACTTTAAAAAAAAATCATATGAACGGCTCGTGGTAACTCAAAAAAGTAATGATACAGTTCGAGTTCTAGGACCCCTAAAAGGGAGATCCGCCGCGTTTGGTCGTGTCTTTTTTTTCGACTTGCACAGAGTAATCGGACAACTATATGGTATAACTTTTTGCAAAAGATGGCTCTGAAAAAAGACATACGGGTCTGTTCCGGTTTTAGACTCGATTTTCGTGTAAACGTTAATGTTTCGCGTTTAAGTTGTATTAATTTGTATGTTAGTAACAAGACAATCTGTGGTTACTAGATCTCGTCGTAATTTTCTCTCGAACTGAATTGAGTTGCCAAACGATTTCGAATCTTTTTATACCGATCTAGTAATCGTAGGCATATTTTTCACCTTATATACAACATTATTCAATTTGGATGCAAAATGTTAACTCTTACACGAAAATTGCCTAGAAAACCGGAACAGGGCCCATTGTAAGAAAAACTGTTTTTGTTTTAAATGGTACTGTCTTGAAATGTGTCATTTATTTGTTTTATATGCTTTCTCCTATTTATCAGCCATGCTCCCATTTTTCGCATTCGCAAAAGTTTTGCGATTTGGAGAGCAAATTTGTTCTAAAAACCGGTTTCAAATCGACTGATAATTAAAAAAAAGGAGATTTTTTTCCCGGCCCAATTTATACTACACCCTTAAATAGGCGTTTCTTACCTCATTTTTCAACCGATCTATCTGAAATTCGGATTGTAAGCTTTATGGGCGAAGTAAGGTTACACCCTTTTTATGGTCAATCTATCCTCTTCCCAGGTTGGAAAAATTCTTTCTCAAAATTTGTTATTTTGCTATTTCCCTTTATATTTGTATTATACTCAACTAACTAATGCTTAAAATTGTAAATGTTATTACATTTATCCAATTGCTTATAAGTTTAACTCTTTAGTCCATGCTTATGGTGCTTCTAATCCCAACTTTTAATTGACTTTATACCATAATCCATTATGTTTATTTCTAATTTCATATACCATACCAAAATAATCTCTCCACCAAGCTAATAAACCACCAATATTACCAGTTGAAAATAAAATACTTATATAAATACAAAAAATAAAACCATCAAATTACCATCACCCCAAAAAACCACATACCAGAAATCACCGTATCACTAGAGTTCTACGGGGTCTAACTTAGTGTCATTTTCACGCTTTTCAATTAGTTTTTCCCCCAAATTGTTATTATTGTGGCGTTCCTTGGGTTGTGGCTGCGTCAAACTGTGTCAAACCCTAAAATCCTTACAACCCAACCACCGCTCGCTAGCTCGCTCACCAACGCTAATGTACAGCAAACTGCTTAATGTTTTGGGAAAGTTTCGCCTTAGTGTACAAAATTTAATCATTTAACCACACACAGGATGTGTTGAAAACACGTTTCAATGAGGCCTCCACACTGGCCGCTTCACAAACCAACGCCACACCGAATGATTTGGACACGGAAATAGTGGTGGTCAGTGGTACAGTGCGTCAACGTCGTGCACGCACTCCACAGGCGGGCGAAACCAGTGGCACGGAAACTTCAGAAGCTGTATTACCCGATGTTCTGCCACCACAAACTTTCCGCTTGGCCGAATCCAGCACCTTGTTCTCCCAGATATCACTCGATCCTGACAAAATCTCCAAAATGCCACCGCCTAAGCCACATAAGAATAAACGTAAGGCCGAAGCTTCACCCGCCCAGGTGGTGGAAATTAAAGTCAAGAATATACAAAACGACAAGATGTCGGTGCAAAACATAGCGCTTGAACCGTTACAGGGTGAGATAGTGGACACGGTAAACATTTTGGAGAGCGTTGAACCTTTTGTGCCCGAATATGTGGAGACTGTGCAGATAGTGGATCTGTCGGAAGATTCCGATTCTTCAGTGCGTATCGAAGCCGTAGAAGTAAAACGTACTAAAAGTAAGCACTCTCTGGTGAATGAAGACAACGAGGAGGAGGAGGACGAGAGTGAAGAGAACTTACTGCGTCCGGGTGCGGGCAATACCAGCACGCCATTCCTGCGTGTGGAGAAACAACGCATCTCCTTTGACGAGAAAACGCAAACGCATAGCCAATGAACGCGATATTCTACGGGACTCCGAAGAAGAAGAAGGCTCTCCAACCACCACAACAGCACCTCAAGTGTCCAAGCCCAAACGTTGGCGTCAGCTTAAGCCCACTCTAGATGCAGCCTCACCAGTTACAGAACCTGAATCTCCCGGACGTAATAGTTTCTATAGTCCAGACAAAGAAACGGGTTTTGATGTAGAGCCACTGGTTTTCTCCGACGATGAGGAGATACCGCGTTTTTCACTGGAAATGACACCAACCTTTGATTCCGATAGTGATACGGTAATTTTGGTAAAGCAACGGGAAGGACTTCTTCCAAATTGAAGACATCAGAAAAATAATATGATTCTCTCTTTACTTGTCTTGCAGAGCCGCATAGAAACACCTTCGGCCAAGAAATCCAATTCATTTTTGAGTAAAGTCTTAAATTCAATGCCCTCTCCTGCGGATGATTCGAATGTAACCTTAAAGAGCCCTCTAGATGAACATCCCACGGATCTGGAAGAACGTGTAAAGGATTTTGATAAGCAGGCCAAGCAAATGATTTATAAACTAGATTTAACCAAAGTCAAAATCGAACAGTGCCACGAAAGCGAGGCGTAAGTTATATCATCTCTAAACAGAAAAAAATATCCTTGAGTCATCACAACAAAGGATGATCATTTCTCATATCTTTTGTATGATTTTCAGCTCCTTTGGATGATTAAAAGGATATTAAAGACATATCCAGTCCAAATAGATATGGGAAATCATCCAATGGATATTTTATAATATCCTTTTCTTCCCATTTATCTCTGTGTATAAAGTCCCTTCGCTTGCTAACCACACCTTTACCTTCCAGGGACGACCTGCGCCTGCTTATAGCACCCGAGGCGGCCACTTTGATATCACAGGGTGACTCTTTGGTACTGGAAACTCATGGCAAACAGGGTAGCATTTCACGTCTGGTGATGCGCACTCAAATCATTTTGCGCGAAAAGTTTCGCGAAGTTCAACAGGCCAAGTAGGTGCCAACAAAGTGATTTAGAATTATTCTTATCATTACTTTAATTTCCAGATCCAAAACCACCGGCAGCGGTACTTCTCGCCCGCCCTTGGATAGTGTCAATATTGAAGAACTTGTCACCAAAGGTCTGCGTCGCATCAATGTACTCATTGAGAAACCCGTCGATCTCAAGTCCAGCACTGAACTCGAAAAACGCATGGATGATATCAATGTAAGTGTTAGTCCTTGGCATTCATCCAGGAAATCAAAACTAAATTACCTAGGCCCACCACAGTTAAAAAGTTTTGATTCATTTATTTCGCTAATTTTTCAACATTTGATTTATGTATTTTTTTTGCTTCGACAAGTTAATTGCCCTCTTGAAAATTTCCGAGCTAAATGGGTCCATTTAGATGCGGACCAAAATAAAAATACTGACACAGTTACAGAGAGACGAATGCGCGTCGTCCAACAACAACAGCAACATCTGTGTGTGCATGTGGCTTGGGGCCGGGGAGGGGCCGGGCCAACATGTGTACGAGTATACTAGATTGATTCTTCTTAGTGGGTCAGAGAGTGTTTGTAAATATCACAAATGCTTGGGGGGAGGGAAGAGTATTTAAGAGTGTTTTCTATAAGAAAAGAGTTTGTTGATCTTGGACTGGAATGGGGAACGTAAAACATAAACATGTCATGTTTTTGAAATGATGAATCCATAGATTCTGTCAGAGCTGTCAAAATGTGTTGCATTTATTGCTAGATATCAATAAAGGGCAATAAAAGGGTTAGATTCAATACACCGAGCTAAAAGATGATATTTTTAATATTAATTTTTTTTTTACCTGGCTCGAAGTCTTTTTATGCTATTCGCATAACTTTAAAAAGAGGCACTCACAATACAACAAAGGAGGCTAGGTAGATCGGACAGCTGTTTCATGAGGGACCAAATCCTTACTTATCAGCGATCTGTCTATCAAAGAGATTTCTCTCCATGCCCGCGACGTCAAAACTGTTTGAGAATTCCAAAACAAGCGCGCAAAAACCAAGAGGACAGCCTAAAAACGCTTTCCCGAATAGTTTATCGAAATATGCCTCGTGATCACGACGATAAGTGTAGCCAGAGCTACCACATTATTCTGGCTCCGGTGACCATGTAGTGGGAGCTGCCATCTTTTAGTCCGAGAAAAAAGCCGTTGAAACAGCTGAAAATAAGCGCCAGACATATCTTATAATATTTGCAATTTTATCATGCTATAATTAGAATAAATTATATATATTCACTGTCTGATGAAGTTCCTCGTACTCATCCTTGTTGTAAAAATTATTTGTGCCCATAAGCGTAAAGCAGCTTGGGGTCCTTATAATCAGTGGTGCCCAACTCTTCAGGGCCTAAACACGCTAGTTCAACATTAAAAAATAGTTAGAAATAGCTAGAAATTTCTCCACGAAGCTAAATAAACAGCTATTACAGTTTTCTACACCCGTTCCCGTTAAAAATGGGAAAAAGGGGATTATAAAGTTGCGCAAGTGTATGTAACAGAGAGAAGGTTGGGGTAGTTACCTGTCCAGAGGTAAAAGTATATTAATAATCTGGCTCGATCGACCAATTTCGCTGACTCCGGGCAATCCGCTGAGACGGGTCGTCCAATGTCAGCATGGACAAACAAAGCACTCCAAGTTTTTTAGTAATTTCAATTTATTTACTCGGCAACGATAAACTTAAACTTTTTAATACAAACACATCTTTCTTTCACGGCGTCAGTTCAGCAACTACGCATTAACTGGCAGAACTGCCAACATGGTTAAACTTAAATAATACCAAATTTACTAACGCGTCGACATGACGGTTAGTTTCAAAATCAAACCAAATTATCTTTAGCCACACTGACTGTTAGTTTCAAATTCAAATTAAAGTATCTTTCGCAACATCCTCCTCCCAAGTATTGCAGTCAGAAACATTTATGATTTTAAGGCGGCAATACTTTAGGGTTTACAAGTCTTTCTTAACATCTAACTTAATAAGTTTCACAACAGGTCGTTTATATATATTTTCCTTTATCTTAACATCTACAATACGAACGCGTCCATCATTAGAAGGATACGTTTTCACAACCAAGCCTTTTGGCCAAATATTTCTAGGCAATTCAGAGTCCATTATCAAAACAATATCCCCTTCTTTTATAACTTTATTGTCTTTGGTCCATTTTCGACTATACAAAAGATATTGTCTATATTCTTTTTTCCATTTTAGCCAAAATATGTCGGCAAGTCTTTGAGAAGCTTTCCACATATTCAACAATTTCAAATCCATGTCAGTTGTATTTGGATAAAAAGAATCTCGGTAATTTGGACCAATCAAAATGTCATTCGGCGTTAGTGGTTCTGATTCCAACGAGTCTGAGGGTACATACAATAGTGGTCGGTTATTTATCATGAATTCAATTTCACAAAACAATGTTCTTAGAGTGTACTCCTTAGGAAACCTTTCTTTTAGTAATACACATAAATATTTTTTAACTGACTGTATAAGCCTTTCCCAGGCTCCTCCCATGTGCGGAGATAAGGGTGGGTTAAAAACCCAGGAACACTGTTTTGTCGTCAAAAACTGGGTAAGTTCGTCTTTGGGCCAGTCGTTTATAATGTCTCTTATGTCTTTGTTTGCCCTTTTAAAATTAGTTCCGTTATCGGAGTATAATTCAATTGGAAAACCTCTTCGGCAGCCAAATTGGCGAAATACATGCATAAACGAATTGCACGATAAGTCTTCGGCTATTTCAAGATGTACTGCACGAGATGCCATGCATGTAAAAATCGCACCGTATCGTTTAACATGACTTCTGTTCACTGTGATTTCAATCGGACCAAAATAATCAATTCCCACTTTTAAAAATGCTCTTTCGGTTGGCTCCAATCGACAGGGTGGAAGTTGACCCATTATTGGTGCATGAGGAATAGACCTTTTGTTCTTACAGAATTGACAATTTCGAATGATCTTTTTGACGGTATTACGACATTTTGTAATCCAAAACTTGTGTCGAAGGTTCGATATTACAGTTTCTGTTCCAATATGACAATTTTGTACATGGTAGTAATGAACTAACAAATTTGTAATCGGATGTTCTTTGCTTAGGATGATCGGATTTTTCGCATCGAAGTCATACTCATTTTCATTTAAATTGTCCAATCTACCTTTAAGTCTCAGTACGCCGTCATTTGATAATATCAACGGCAAAGTCTTTAAATCGCTTGAACTTAATACTGGTTCGCCTTTTTCCAATTTGTCGATCTCAGTCTGGTAGCAGTCAAATTGGATTTTTTTGAATATTAGCATTTCTGCCGAACTCAATTCATTCGCTGTCAATTCGTTTTTCATAAGAAGTTCCCGTTTTGTTTTTAAGTTCGATGCAAATCTAAGTATCCAAGCTGTTGTTCTCAGGAATCTCATCCAATTCGAGAATCTGGAAATGTCCGGTAAGACAATTTCATTTTTTGGCACGGTAGACACATTCACATACTCTTTGTCAATTTGATCATGTTCTTGTCCTTTTAGAGATATTTTTCCGACCGGCCATTGATTACTGTCGTTTTGCAAAAATGGTGGGCCTGTTTGCCAGAAGTCGTTTGAAGAAAAGTCAACTTTTGATGTCTTAGTCGCTAAGTCTGCGGGATTTAATTTAGAAGGTACATGTCTCCAGTCACACATATTAGTCAATTCTTGAATTTCTCCCAAACGTTGAGCAACGAAGGTTTTAAATCGTTTGCTGCTTGACTTAAGCCAATACAAAACGATTTCAGAGTCTGTCCACATGAATGTCTTTTTAATTTGTATATTCAAAGTCTCCTTAATCATTTTGCTAAGTCTAGCTCCCAATAACGTACCTTGCAACTCTAACCGTGGGATAGACATGGGTTTAAGAGGTGCTACACGTGACTTGGCAGTTATCAAAATGCACTCCACTTTGCCATCAAATTCGAAACGTAGATATGCGCAAGCCGCGTAGGCATATTTTGAGGCGTCACAAAAAATATGCAGTTGAATGTCACTCTCATTTATCGGCAGGGTCGTCATCAGTCGTGGTATTTTAAAGTCGCTTATTTTGACCAAAGAGTTACATAAACTCTTCCAAATTTCAAAATGATCGTCGGTAATAAAGTCATCCCAGTCGATGCCACTGTCCCAAATGGCTTGAAGAAGGATTTTGTTTGATATGAGCAAATTGGACAGAAAGCCCAATGGGTCAAAAATCGACATTGTTATCTTAAGAACTTCGCGCTTTGTTGGTCGTCTTGACAAGCTAAGAAGTTCGCAATGAGATTTGGTAAATCTCAAATTGTAGGTCAAAAAGTCTTTTTCGTAGTCCCAAATCAATCCTAAAACGCGTTCTTCAGTCAAATTTTTCTTCTTGTTGTTAGTCGGAGTTGTACTGTCACTTATCTGTGTCATAACTTCTGGCGAATTAGAAATCCAATTACACATTTCAAAGCCGCCTTGCTTATGAACATATGTAACGTCTTTGATTAGTTCAACAGCACTCTCGACGTCATTTGCTCCGCCTAAATAGTCATCCATATAATGCTTTAATGCAATGTCTTGGCAGGCTTTTGGACATTGGGATTGAAAGTCTAAGGCATTTCGGTTTCGTACCTGTTGAGCAATGCTCGGACTACACTTTGCTCCAAAAAATAGTACTTGTATTTCATAAACATCAGGAGTGCCCTGTCTTCTGGAGCCTCTCCACAAAATTCTTTGAGCATGTCTGTCAGACTCTTGAATTTTGATCTGCAAAAACATTTCTTTTATATCCCCGACAAAAACTATTTGATGTTCTCGGAAATTCATAAGCACCGAAGATAGTTGATTAAAAAGATCAGGTCCTGGCAAAAGAAAATCATTTAGGCAATATCCGTGACTTTTGGATGCAGCGTCAAACACAATTCTAAGCTTGTCTGGCTTATTGCTATTAAGTACACCAAAGTGTGGAAGGTAATAAGTCAATGGTGATTGAATTTCAACTTCTGCTGAATTAAGTTTCTTAAGATACCCCTTGGAAATATGTGACTGCATTATTTCCTCATATCTTTGTCCATACTCCGGGTTTTTGTCCATTTTTTTCTCGCACAGTAAAAGTCTAGAATTCGCGTTACTGTAACTTTCTGGTAGTCGAATGTCCTCACTTTTCCAAAATAGACCGCATTGAAACCCATTTTGTACACGTTTAAGAGTATTTTCCACAATGTCCAAGCATCTTTTGTCGTCGCGTGATATTGGACTGTCCTGTGGAATAGTCAACTCATTTTCAATTGACCAGTACGACTTTACTAAGTTGTGCAAAACGTTTAAATCGTCGATGTCTTTCTCAAGGTTATTGTTTATGTGGAATGTAAATTTTGTTTCAGTGGTGTTTACGTTAGGTTCAACAATTCCATGAACAACCCAACCAAGAGAAGTTTTGCTGGCGACTGGACCATTGAAGCGTTCATATTTTATTTTGCGCGAAACTATTAGGGACCAATTATCCTGCCCGATCAGAATTTTAGGATGAGCGTTTTTATATGAACATTCGGTGAAGTCTTTTAAGAATTTAAAATTGTCAGTCATGTCATCAATTGTCAGTGTTTGTAAAGGCAAATTTAGGTTGGCGACCGTTTTCACTTTTCTTAATGTGAATGTTTTAGACTGTTTGTTACCTTTGATGCGGACGCTTACTATTTTTGAATCATGTTGCTCATAGACTTCGTTATTAGTCCATTGCATCTTCAACGGTCTAGTCGGACCGTCTAAACCTAGGTCATTAGCAATATGTTCGTCGATTAACGAAACTGTCGACGCTTCGTCAAGAAGGGCAAATGTGTTAATTGTCTTATTTGGACCTATAAGACAAACTGGTATGACTTTTAACAAAACTTTGTTTTGGTTTAAATTTACATGACAGTTGGTTTCCGATTTTGAACCTGACTGAATCTCAGGGTCTGGATTGATTATTTGCCTGTCAATTTTATCTTTGTGCAACAAATTGTTGTGAGTAAAATGGCAATTATTAATTTTGCATGTCTTTTTGCGATTGCAATCTCTCATTACATGATTCTTACAAAGACACGAGATGCATAAATTGTTTTGAGAGACATGTTCCCAACGTTTGTCTATATTTAAGTCTTTAAATTTGGCACAATTTGTCACATAATGATCTGTCATTTTACAATAGTTGCAGAAGGCCTTAGTCTTGTCTTTATGTGGAAAATTTGACTGATTTGAAACTGTCAATGTGGTGTCTTTTGACTTATTTTGGCCAAATCCCAGCATAGTCGCTGCTTCAATAGTTTCACCTAACCATTCATGGAAAATTATAATTTTAGGCTGTTCTGATTTGGTTCTCTGTATATGTTTCATGAAGACAATTCGTTGTGAAACCGGAATTTTTTCTAACAGTTCGTCAAATAATAATGTATGAATTAGATTTGTAAGCATATCATAAAATGTGATAAGTCGTTCATATTTATCGTCTTTAATGGAAGGAAAAATCTTAATTTTTTCTATCAACTGTCTTATGATATGCTTAGAATCTCCAAAACGTTTTCTTAGAATCTCAATTATTGTTTCAACATTTTCTGGCAATAAGAGGAGCGCCTGTACACATTCTTTGGCACGACCTGTTAGTGCCTTTCGCAATCGGTTCACATTTTCGTAATTACTAAAGTTACAAACTTCAGTACTATTTTCGAATTCAGCAATAAATATATGCCATTCTAATGGGTCGCCTGAAAACGTTGGTAGATCCTGTCTAATCGTTTGTCTAGCCATAAAATTATCAATTGTATTTGACTTGATTTCGTTTGAGAACTCTAGCTTACGCTGTGTCGACTCAACCCAGTCGTGGGTCCGCTTACTTGCTTGTTGATCACCGTTGTCGATGAGCTCCGCTTCTTCTTGTCCAAGGCTGCTGGACTCCAGGGGTGCCATTTGTATTTGTCGTTCCAGCTCTAATTGTTTCTCCAAAAACTCGATTTGAGTGCGCTGCTTCTGAAGTTCTTCTTGCCTTTTTAAAAACTCCATTTGTAACTTCAGCTTTTGTACCTTGGATGAGGTACGGGAATGTTGCGTTCCTTCGGACTGATTGTCTTCAGCCCTTTTATTGCCACCTAGGGGCGTTGATGCAGGAAGTTGGAAGTTTACGTTTGGTACCACAGCTACTGCCGTCATATCCAACTGTGAACCTGATTCCTGCTTAGACATGTTTATACCTGGTCGAGGTGTGTCTAAAATTTGTTGCTGTTGTACAGCTTTTCCAGATTTTTTGGGTTGTTGAGTCGTCTTTTCAGCTGATTGCTGTCCTTTCTTTTTGCTGGAACGTGTTCCTGCCATAATCGCTGTCTTCGATCGTCGTACAGTCACACTATTCCAAAGGTTTTCACTCGTTCCCACAAGTGATGTCGTCGAAATTTGTTGTACACATCCAAGCTTCTTGTGTGCTCGGCCAAATGTATACCAATTTTTGTGTTTGTATATTTGAATGTGTTGTGTGAATGGCAAAACACACAGTCGTCGTCAAGTTTTCTATTGCGTGTTGCTTTCAATTTCACCGTTATACATACAATACACACACACACAAGTCGTCGTCAATGCGTGCATGTATGAATGTGAATTCATGTATGTGTGTATGTCCAAGATCGAGCTCGGCAATACATACACAACTTCCAGGAATTTGTCTGATGAAATCGAGCGACAAATTTACGCAATCCAAGTGCCGTTCTGTAGGCTGCGAAGGACCATTATGTTGGGGTAGTTACCTGTCCAGAGGTAAAAGTATATTAATAATCTGGCTCGATCGACCATTATGTTGGGGTAGTTACCTGTCCAGAGGTAAAAGTATATTAATAATCTGGCTCGATCGACCAATTTCGCTGACTCCGGGCAATCCGCTGAGACGGGTCGTCCAATGTCAGCATGGACAAACAAAGCACTCCAAGTTTTTTAGTAATTTCAATTTATTTACTCGGCAACGATAAACTTAAACTTTTTAATACAAACACATCTTTCTTTCACGGCGTCAGTTCAGCAACTACGCATTAACTGGCAGAACTGCCAACATGGTTAAACTTAAAAAATACCAAATTTACTAACGCGTCGACATGACGGTTAGTTTCAAAATCAAACCAAATTATCTTTAGCCACACTGACTGTTAGTTTCAAATTCAAATTAAAGTATCTTTCGATCGACGCGATCATACGGACAGACGGACGGACAGACAGACAGCTTAATCCGACTCGACTGTTGATGCTTATCAAGATCGGAGATGTTTACTTCTTACTTTCTTTACTTTTGCACAAACTTAATATACTCTGTGTACCTTTGGGTACAGAGTATAAAAATATATTTGCCAAATATCGGATTAACCAGTCAGACCGAATTGTTATTGACATTTTTCTTTTGTGTGATAAAAAGCCGAAATCGGTTTTAAAAAAGCCAAATTTCTGCTGCCTGCTGTTTCCAAATTTTTCCCGCAATCCAGTTCAAACAAAAACTAGAAATGACGAGGAAAAACGCTGATCTGGCAACACTAAGTTCGAGCTTATTTCTACAAATAAGATTGTGTGAAAGCTGCAGAATCCGTAATACAGCGCATGCGAGCGGGTATGGACTGGCGTAGATGCTTCGATAGTTCCACTCGTTGAGGTTATGGTTTGCTTTTGAGTGTGAGTAAGGTCAATACTCATTATTTAAATATAATAAATGTTAAAATTTTATATCATTAAAAAAGGAAAAACTAATTTTAAATTGATGAAATCACCATCACTATTAACTTGTTTACAAGGCTGCAAACCTCTTAAACTCTGCAGAGATCGGTCTGGAGTCCCGACGACAGGTTCCTCAAGTTATCTAGCTTCAAGTATTGGTTTAATCTTTTTGAATAAGAAGCATCTATATATTTATACGCTAAAAAATTTTCATACGAATGTACGAAACAAATTCAATTAACCCAAAATTTATACCATATGTTTGTATGAGTTGTTAGACCCGCCATTGCAAAAAAAAAAATTTATTTGCAATTATTTATTGCTTTAGATCGAATTAAAAGTTATACCAATACACAAACACTTTATACAGATAGGTGAGCAGACCAACGCATTGTTTTGTTTCCAACCAACAAAACAAAACCATTTCACTGTGCTTTGCTCAGTTGTATTTTGAGATTTCTAAACAGAGAGAGTGGCTCAGTCATTGCGCTCAACGACAAAAAAGCTCCTACGCATATTTTGTTTTTGTTTTAAGCAGATTTACAGTTGCTTGGTCTAACTGAAATCCAGTTGACTAAATTTTTGTGCAAGGCAAGTGCTACAAAAAATTGTATTTTGGAGCGTAAACATAATGAATTTTAAAAATTTGTTATATTGTCAAGCTGAAGAAGTTACGCTTCCTTCTAGCATAGTAATGTTGGAATGAGTATTAATAGTAAAACAATTGTATTGCAATTATTTATTGTTTTATAGCGAATCAAAGATACCTTGGTGACATGCAACTGGTTAGATCCAATTAACCTTAAAAAATTGTGTCGAAAAGAGTCAGTATTGTTCGGGAAATTCGATGAGATGACAGAAATGGTAATTTACAAGGAAACATACAATTCGATACCGGTAATCAAATTGGAGACTGTGCTGTGATCTTGAGATCGAATCGGTATTACATCGAGTCGAAAATACATCGCTACAAAATCTATAAAAATGTATATATTTTGTCTCTTCACACTTTCTTTGGAGCTATCCTCAAGCAACATTTACCAGGCTGATCGGCTTCAAAAATAAAGAAATGCATTGAAAATTGCTTTAAGACTTTCACTTTTACCAAAACTATAGCAAGAAAATCAAGGAAAGAACGAAACGATGTTTATAGCTTTCTGAGTAGTATAAAAAAGACCAAACTATGCCAAGTTACTTAACCAAATGTTGGCTGACTGTTCAATATTGGAATATATGTTAATCAGGTTTTCCAGGGTTTCAAACCGATTCAGATACAATTATTTTTGGACCAAAAACTATGCAAATTTAAGCCTTTTCGACATTTTATTTTAGACTTAAAAGGGCACATCGTTTAATGTTAAGTGTTAACTTGTTCGATGGTCGAATCTCGACCACACGGCGAGCCTAGTTTAATTTATATGTCCATCGCTTTATTTCCTTCTCAGATCTTAGACATGATATCAAAAACTGATCTTCATTAGAAAATGCCACAACAGATCCAGTACTAAAGATTTATAGTTTTTGAATCAAAATATAAAGAAAGTTAGGAAAAAAGAGTGGGTGTCGTAGAACACCCGCTACAAGCGAAGATCTTTACGAGGGACTATCTGATTTAAAATTACAATACTTGCAAAAGGATATAAATTAGTTTTGTTGTTGTAGTGTAGTTCGCATTGTAAAAGTAAGAGCATAAAAGACAAAACTTCATTTTATTCATCCACGAATACACAAGCCGTAGTGTTAGCAAAACATCGATAGTGGTTACCATCGAAAGTTGTGAAAATCGGTAGTGGTCAACATCAATAGTGCTATATATTTTTGATATTTTCCATTAAACCAACGAAATTCTTTATTGGCATTTTTTGTGGGCAATTGATCCTATTTTTTTAGGGACGTCTTCCCATTTTTTATTGTCCGATACTATTTGACCGGAATTTGTCCCTTCTGAAACCAATCACCATTTTAGTCACTTATTCAGTGTTTGGTCATTGGTTTGGTCACAGTTCGGTCATTATATTGGTACCTGTTTTGGTCGCAGTTTTTGTCACTGGTTGGTCACTGTTTTGGTCACTGTTTGGTCACTGCTTTAATCACTGTTTGGGTCACTATTTGATTATTAATTTTTTTGGCCACTGTTTGGTCACTGTTTTGGCCACTTTCTAATCACTGTTTTGGTCACTGTTTTGGTCACTATTTGGTCACTGTTTTGGCCACTCTTTGGTCACTGTTTTGGTCACAGTTTTTGACACTGTTTTTTTTTTGACACTGTTTTTTCACTGTTTGGTCACTGTTTGGTCACTGTTTAAATCACTGTTTTAGTCACTGATTCGTCGCTGTATTGGTCACCGTTTCCCCTCTTCAGCAAACGATTTTGAATTACGAATACTTTCTGAAAATCCATGAATATTTTTCAATTTTTACACCCACTATTAAAACTCAATTTATTTCCAGTTGATCGATGGATTTAGTCAGTCTAAATTGATTATCGCATCCATTTTCCTTCGTTTGGTAAATCAATTTGACACTTTAAATTGAGTTAAATTTTTCGAAAATTTAATTCTTCCACCATCTGCCGACAACATAAAAAGCTTTCATCGCGTCGCATATCCTAGACCAACACCAAGCGGCGGTAACGAATCATTAATCATTCGCGCAATCATTTTCTGGTGTATTTTCGTATTTTATTTTCTTTTCTTTGATTTTTTATGGCCGACGATGACAAAATTCTAAAAAAAGTGGGAAATAATTTCGAAAATAGACCAAAGACCAAAGAGAAACGAAATGAAAAATTGAATTTTTAAAGAGATCGACTTGAAATTTTCGCTCTTGCAGCCGGTGGCTGCTTTCAGTTTATTTGTTTTGTGGGGCTTTCCTCAGTCGTGTGGCATCTCATTGATGTAACGGTCGCGCCGCGTAAAACATTATTTTTCTCGTAATATTTTGTTTGTTTTTTGTTGATTGATTGTAGATTGGCGTGAAATTCACTTGGCGCCAAAAGTTTGCATTGGCGCTGGGCGTTCACAATGCAGTTCTGTTGGTTGACACGGGCTGTCCCAGCGGTGGTAGAGTCCTCCCGCTTACACACACCGATACACGCACTTGAACGTCCTTATTTAAGAAAATTGAATTCCAAACGCCCGTTGGCCATCCCAGTGGTGGCCATTTGCGAATGTGCAGTTGGCATTTCCAATTGCATTCATTGTTCATTGTCAGAATTCTCATAAATTCCTTCATTTTGTTTTTGTTGCTTTCGCAGGAACGTCACGACGATTTACAGGTGATTGTCAGCGCCATTGGCAAGAACGCTCAAATGCCCAAGGTCACTCCCGTTATGATGACAGAAATCGAAAAGGTTCGCAATAACAAAATGACATTTGCTGTCGACTTTTATTTTTATTTTACTTTACTGTTTTTCCCTCGTTTTTCCAACTGTAGACCAAAAACAATTTGATTGCTCATGCGGATACGATTGAGCTCTCATTGACAGAACTAAAAAATGGCACAAAACTGGGCAATGGAGCTGGCACAACGGCAGGATTTACCAGCAGTCGTTCGGGTAAGTGATTCAATTGTTGTTTTCAGACAGAGAGAGAGTGGGTGGGAGTGGGAGAGACAACCTTTACCTAGGTCAATCTGTTGTTTATTTGTCGAAATGTGCTAGGGTTTTCATTTTGAGTACAGACAATTGAGTTTATTTTCTTGCTTGAGGATTTGAATAATTGAACGGATATTTCAAAATCATTTTAGCAAATTGTAAATCAATTTGTGTTTTAGCCAAAATTTAGTAGACGTCGAAGGTATTGTACAGCATTTTAGAAATTGTAAATCAACCTTGAATTAGAAACAGCTTCAGAAGTTTAAGCATCGACACTCTTGAAGGTGCGACTCCTTAGCCCTTTCTGTAAAAAAAAGGTGCCCCCTAATCTGATTCAACAAATGTTAGAGAAATTTCTCTTCATGGACTCAATTCTGGGTAGGCGGGACACGAAATATTAAAGATATATACTTGATTTATTATAGCAAATTAAATTATCCTAAAAAAAAATTTTCAGTACGAAGAAAACCAGACAGATATTGTGTTGAAAGAATTGCTTTCGCAGATTTAAGTTGCTCCGATAATGATCCCGAAAACGAGGTTTCTTATTTGTTACTAACAAGAAAAGTTAGTTATTGATTATATGAATGAGCGTCCAAGGCATAATTTCTAAAAATTTCAAGTTAGGTTAGTACTTTGGCTTTCTCAACGACAACTTCACCCTATATCGATCAATTCCTAACGCTGCAACGGGGTTACCAGGATCTATCAAATATATCGAATACATCAGATGTGATTGGTTTGTTATTATTCTCCGTGCCAAAGACAAAAAACGAAGTTCCACAAAGTCTTGTAGTACAAATACGTTGCACAAGTATGAAAACCACCGGATCGGATGACTATAGCATACAGCTGCCATAGAAACGTTCGGTCGAAAACCAAGTTTGATCGAAATCAGACATCTATATAGTATAGATCCCATAGAAAAGTAAGGTCCAAAAAGTAGTTTTAGTTAGAAAAACTTTGTTGTTTTCAATGGAAGCTGCAAGGTTATACAAAACTTCGGCCGAGCCGAAGTAAACTTTGCCCTATTTTTTTTAAATGGAAAATGTTTTGGGTTAAAGCCGAGTATCCAGCAACGCAAAATCAAAAAATTCCTGCCAAAGTTCATATAAAAAAAATTGTGCCAGGAGTTTTCTGTTTACGATCTCGTTTGTTTAGTATCCTGCAACTTGACCAAAATCCACACATTGTATAGATAGCGGCGTATCGATAGTGGCGTTTCTTACGCGTGTGTGGAACCTAAAACAGTTATTGCACAGCTCAAGAATATATTGTTGACAATTATTTTTGATGTGATGAGCGCATAGATGGAGGCAAATGGGGGTGGAGAACAAAGCAAACGCAAGATAATGTTTATATAAATATAGTACAAGATTTAGTTTAATTAATAATAGCGGTTTCTGTTTTGTAATATAAGTAAACTGTAACCTTACATGTGGCTTTAGACCGCAAATCCACCACGGACCAGATATTCACATTGCGACAAATCCTGAGAGAAGACCCGAGAGAGAAATATCGACACCCACCACCTTTTTGTTGACTACAAAGCCGCCTTTGACACGCCGATAAGGTCAAAGTTCTTTGAAGCCCAGTCTACCTTTATCCAGCAAAGTACGTTCGACTTTGCATGATGACGTTGAGAAGCACACAAAGCTCCGCCAAATAGGTAAAGACCGCTCCGTGCCTTTCGATACCAAAAGAGGTTTTAGGCAGGGTGATACCTTATCGTGCGACTTCTTTAATCTGCTGATGGAGTACATAGTGCGCCAGTGCCCAAATGCTAACAGAACGGGCACCATCTTTACCAGAGATAACATGCTACTTGCATATGCCGATGATATTGATATCATCGGCAAAAGCGAATCTGTGGTAAAACAGGCGTTCTCAGAGATAGAGAAGTACCTACAATCAACGCTCAGTGAGTCTACGCTTGGACAATCTGTTGCAATGGGAGACTACAACTTCAAGGTTGTTAAGGAATTTGTCTACCTCGGAACGACGATAACCAGCGACAACAACACCAGTCTGGAAATCCGAAGAAGAATTACTCTTGCAAACCGATGTTATTACGGGCTCAATAAGGAGTTCAAGAGTAGAGACCTCTCTCGGAAAACGAAAATTGCGCTATACAAGTCGCTTATCATCCCAGTCCTGCTAGACGGCGCAGAAGCATGGACAATGACAAAAGAGGGGAGGCGGCAATTGGCGTGTTCGAGAGAAAAGTTCTTCGGAGGATTTATGGACCTCTAAACGTTGGCGGCGAATTTCGCATCCGAATGAATCGCGAACTGTCTGCGCTCTATGGGGACACTGACCTAGTCAAGCGCATAAAACAACAGCGCGCGCTGGGTGATGGGACATGATACCGCTCCAGCAAAGCGTGTGTACAATCGGCATGCGATCGAGTTGGGAGGCATTCCCCCGGCGGGTCGACCAAAGCGGAGATGACGCGACCAGGTGCAGGGAGACATTGCGAAGCTGGGAGTGTCCTTCTGGTGGAATGTCGCTCGGGACAGAGGCGATTGGCGGGCATTAGTGGCAGCGGCCGAGACCGTAAAACGGTTGTGATGGCCAAAGAAGAAGAAGTTTTGAAATGGTTTCATTCTCCCTTATTGCTACACATGCAGCAGATTCATTTTGGCAAGGCTCTAACCCGGCTGCTGAGCTCATGTTCTTATATTGTATTCAAATATAACATACTTTATTTAATTGGCTACCAACCATTGAGTCTTATATCTTCTCGGGCCACACTGCAGTGTGTGCAGTGCTCAGCCATTGGCCCAATAATTTGTGATGTCATCACACCCGACCACTCAATCAATAATAAACCACTAGACTCGTCGTACTGAAATTAAGTCTGCAATGGTAGACCATAGTTGGTTTAGCGTTATTTTGTTAAAATTTAATAAAATTCAAACTTGGCCATAATATTTTACTTGGGTTCCACAAACTCAAAATAAATAGCAAAATCCTGGCAAAAATTTTACGCAGTGCTGGATACAGGCCTTAAAATAAAATAGTGAAATTAAGAAAATTGAGTTTACCAACTCTTTTATTTTGAGGGTACATTTAGAACTTTGTTAAGGCTTTGTCTACGACAAAAACCTGATGTCGTCCAATTATGCGACTTGGAGATCAAAAGCTGCTTTATTATATGAAGTCAGAATACGAAATAAGAAATATAGAGAAATAAAAACTACCGGTCGAATGCGACCAGTCCCGGTGGCGGCTAAACCATAAATGAAATCGTTTTTCAATTTCCATAGAAGTCTCGTTGAATCAAGGCCTACTAAAATAGCAAATCAAATTGGTGAACAGTTAATTGTAAAAGAGAATAGTTAATAATTATTAACAACTTAGTAGGCGCTTTATGCTGATGTTTTAACTAATTCCCTGTACTCACTGTAACTGCATTTTGCATTTTCGCACTACTTTAGGGCGCGCCAAATGGCAGAAGGTTGGAACCTGCAATAAATCTATACTTTTATAAACCAATCAATAATAACTCAATGGCTTGGTTAATTGTAAACAAAGAACATTTTTTCTCAAAATGCAAATGCCAGCATTCTGCATTTTCAGTGATGATGATAATTTTTTTGAAAATGTGCTTCAGTGAGAAAGCCACATAAGTCTTTATTATGGGATGACTAGATTACTACGAAAGTTTGATAAATTGGAAATTATAGACAGGTAAATAAAAGATGAAGATCAAACAATCCAAAAATTGCCGAAATGTGAAAAAATGTCGTGAGTTATGAATTAAAGAGATCTGTACAAGTGATTCCGGAACTGTATGACTACAGGAAAAAGTAATCATTTTTACGATGCCACGATACTTGTCATGTAATCGTTTATATGGAGCCAAGTAGTAATTGTCCAAAGATATTTTGGATAAGGGCATTTGAATTCAGGAACCTGCTTGAAAGGCAAATACTCTGGGTACTTATAAATAGAACAAACCAAATCAAGCCTTGTAACAGATCACATCTGGTAACAATACTATCCAAGCAACATATGTATATGTAAATGTTGCAAGGACCACATACGAGGGCCGTCCCAGAAATGGCCGACCTAGCACAGTAGTGTTGGAAAATGTTCAGAAAAAATATTAAAAAAGGGGAAGTACCGACTATAAAAAGCTTAAGTTTGAAGTTTGGTGTCTTTACCTTGCACAGTTTTTTTTTTTGTCGATTTTAATAGAGAGCGCTTGTTATTAATATGCAAACATGGACAAAATTGGTCATTAGTCCAACCAATATTAAAAAGGAGCTGGATTCTACCTTACGTAATTCTGCTCCCTCGCTTACAACAATAAAATATTGGGTGGCTGAGTTTAAGCGAGGTCGTTAGAGCTGCGAAGATGAACATTGTAATGGGCGTTAAGAAATGTGTACTGAGTCACCGGCGATTGAAAGTTCGTGAGTTAGGCTGAATGTGTAGGCATTTCGAAAAGTGCTGTACATCGCATATTGACCGAAAAATTGGACATGAAAAAGTACCCCATGCAAGATGGGTGCCGCGTTTGCTGTTCCATCATGACAATGCGCCGGTTACACCTTGCCGTTGCAATGGCTAAAATTAATGAATTAAAATTTGAATTGTTACCTCACGCCTTTTATTCGCCAGACTTAGCTCAATCTGATTATTTCTTATTTCCAAACTTGAAAAAATGGCTCGGAGGAAAAAGATTTGGCAACAATGAAGAGGTGGAGTCCGAGGTTAATGCCTATTTTAAAGAGCTTCACAGTTCTTTTTTATAAAAATGGTATCGAAGCTTTTGAACATCGCTGGGAAAAGTGCATCAACCTAAAAGGATCCTATGTTGAAAAATATAAAAAAAATAAAAATTTTTTGTGTTTTAGTATTTAGGTCGGCTTTTCTGGGACCGCCCTCGTAGGTCGGCTACTTCTGGGACCGCCCTCGTATTTTTGCAAATAAAGGTTTGCTCTAATGCATCATGCTTCAAAATCTAAACCAACCAAAACTATGCAATGGAACGAAATTAAGAAAATTGATGACCAATGTGATTCACGCGGCGATAATCAAAGGAAAATTTAAAAAAGAGAAGTTCTTATTCCGAGGATTCCGATGATCCCAACCGATGTGCCCTTTGGGCTTAAGCGAATTTAATTTTTGATTCGCCTTTGCATTCGCCAGGACGATTAACAAGTAACAAGTCCTTAAATGTTTGTGGTCTGAATTTGGAAAATGCATGTTATTCTCATGGTCAATGCTCCTGATAACATAACTTAAAATTTTGCATACCACAAGGTTCTTCAATTAAAGGTATTAAGAGCTTCATTTTTATTTTTATTTATTTATTGTGAAGGTTTAACAATGTTCATGAGAATCCGACCCGGTGGGACTAATTTATTGGCTGAAGCCAGCTATGGTCCAACTCACAGCAAAGGTGGTCAGAGTGTACGTTATCTGGAGATTTTTCAGTTAAGAAATGACATTAAGGCGTTTTTTACATTTAAAGTAGAGTAATCGATAGAGAGGGGGTCTCGATGAGCATAGTTGGTTAGGCGAGGCGAGAGGTAGATTGGAGTATAGTGGCGAGTTAATCTGGGTGGTACTGTCAAATTAATAAGGCTTAAGAGAACCATGGAGTCAATCTCACCCGCTAAGAGCTTGTGGACAAAAATGACTGCATGACAAATTCTCCGGGATTTGAGTGAAGGGAGGTCTATTAGACGTAGTCTTTGCTCGTATGGAGATAAATGCCTGTTGGTGTCCCAGTTTAGATCACGAAGGGCAAATCAGAAACTGCTTCTGAACCGATTCAATCTGATCTTGATATGTCAGATATTGCGGAGACCAAAGACAGGAGCAATATTCCAGATTTGGTCGGACCAGCGAGGTGTAAAGATGTTTGGTAGTGTAGGCATCATTAAATTCTTTGGACCATCTCTTGATAAATCCAAGTACACTTTTAGCCTTATTGCACATCACTGAAATGTGGCTGTTAAAGCTAAAATTGGGTTCAAACAGAATACCCAAATCATCGACTTTATAAATACGGTTTAACGAATCCTTATTAATGGCGTATTCGTATAGATACGGCTTGGTTCTATGAAAGGTCATAATATTACACTTGGTAATATTAAGGGGGAGGCGATTCAGTAGGCAATGGGGGGGCAGAGGGAATCAGCACAAAATTTAAGTACACCACTGGGGACATCGTCCGGTCCAGGTGGAAATGATGGCTTAAGCGCCTCTAAATTTGATAATAGTTCACTATGATCAATTATTGGAGGGTAGATGCAGGATAACTTGGAAAAACATCATATTTTGTATCCGGTGGAGCATAGCATAGTTGGAAAAAAGAGGCAAATAGGCTGGCTATATCACCATCATTGTCAGCATTTGCATTATTAAAATGCATTAAAGGGGGAAATTGTGTGGAGTTTCGTTGAGAGCGGACAAAATCATAGAATTTTGTAGGGTCGCTTTGAAAGTCTTGCTTGCATCTAAGAATATAATCATTATAACACTCCGTGTTAAGCTGTTCAAATTCAGAGCGCGCACCAACATATTTAACGTAGTCGGCATGAGATCCCGAGTGCTTATATTTTTTAAAAAGCCTCGCCTTTCTATTTTTCAGGCTTGTCAAGTGACGAGTGAACCATAGAGGATTGCGGGAAGAAGTGGGAGGATTGACTCGAGGAACAGAGTCATTAAAAATGCCGAAAAGAGCATCATAGAAAGCGCAAGCCGCACTCTCAACATCCCGATGGCGGTCAACAAAGGACCAGTCATACTGAGAATGTGAGAGATTTAGTGCGCAGAAGTCTGCCTTCTGAAAGCAGAATGTGGTTTGTGGGCTGAGGCACTTCCATATCTATTAAAAGAGTAGGATGATAGGAGTCTTCCGGGGCAGATAATGGAATTGTTCTAGTGACTGTAGAAAAAGATGGATCTGATGTAAAAACCAAATCCAGAACTTTGTTTCTACAGCTTAGAACAAAATTTATTTGACCAAAAGTGACAAATCAGCCTTGCAGTCCACGAACTCGTGATTATCCAAAACGTATAGAATTGTTGGATCATCAAAATGGGTCCAAGATATATTAGGAAGATTAAAATCCCCTCCTACCAATAAACGATCGCGGTCGCTTAAAAGGGATGCTACATGCTGAATGCGTAAGGCATGTAGCAGAGCAATAATCTTTTTAAGCTATTGAATTCAATTTATTTTGAACTTATTTTATTAAGTTAACTCATTACAGTTATTTATTGTTAGGCGGTACGAAGCTCGCCGCGCCATCTAGTTTGTCTATGTAATAAACTTTATCTCCTTGGAATCCCCATTACATCTCTACTTCTTTTGTGTCAGAACATTAATTTGTCTTCGTCACTTTGGGTATCGCATATTTAATTTGTATAAAATAAATCCATTCAATTGTGATATCCTCAAATAAACCAATTCATTCATTTGCCTTTGTTGTTGTTGGTTTCTGCCAACTAAAATATTTGCATTTTATTTAAAATTGAACAAATGTTAATTCACAATATGCATTCAATTACACATAACCTCCACCGACCTCCCTGAAAATCAATCCAACTCAGTATTATGCCACAAATTATACTAAAAGTATTTTGAATTTAAATGAAAATAGTTTTTCTGTTGCAAAAACTACACAAAAAGCACGCTCGGCAAGGAAATGCATTGTTGCGTTTTGTGCTATTTTTGGTTTGGTTTTTTTAATATTGTTGTTGTTCTCTTTCTTGCGTTAAATATTTATGCCATAGGCAGCCGTGTTTTTTTCTTTCTACTATATACTACAGAGGGCTCTACCGAACCAAATGTGCCATGTCAGTGGCACTTTTGACATTTTATGTGTATGTTTTCGGTGTTGACTTACTGAAAATGGGTGGGGAATGCCCCTAAGGGAACTGGGTACAGCGATGCAATATGTAAGCAGATGTTGATAAATCAATTGTTGTTCAAAGCAAAAATTGTTTAAAGGCTTGAGATCAATTTTGTGCATTTTGAAATTTGAAAGTGACTGGTTTATTATTTTATACAAAATTTATGGTGAATTCATTCAAAATATGCAAAAAAGCTGTCATGGAAATCTCTTCCAAACAAACTTCAAGCCAAACCAATTCTCGATATAAAGGAAGTTCCTTTAGTTTTGTTCAAAGTCTCTCCTGTTTTGGGAGGAGATCTTGAAAATTTGACAACAAAAACCATTGTTAGTTTCCCGGAATGAAATAACCACCCGACGCACCGTTGTCCAAAATCCCAAAGAGCAGTCCAAATTGTGGAATCTTCGATACTCACTAGGTCCAATTAATCATTTTCTCGTATAATATAAAACATTGAGTTTATTTACTTATGATCATAAAAACGTTGACTAAAATTTTACCCCCAATCTCTAGCGAGAGTTCATTCAAACCTCAACCAAAGTTTGCTTGAACTTTCGCTAGGTACTGAAGTGGATGCTTTTCTTGGACCGAATACTTTTCATTGATGCCTGTGACTGTGAACGGGGCTTCACTGAGACGACGCTACCCCTGGATGATCTGGCAGGTGTTCTCAGTAATGTGATCAGATCATGTTGTGTTTTCAGTAGACCCTCCTTCCTGATGTACTGATCAATCTCATGCGTGGCTCTCTCATCGTAACCACGCCAGGCACTTTTGTCCACAATTTCGTCGTTTGACATTGGCATTGGCATAATAAAGTCGCTCATTTTTTTACCCCTCTTGGCTATGGTGAATTCCGCTTCATGGAACTTTCTTCGTCGCTCTGCAAAGTCTTCATTTTTAGCAAAAATAGGCGTATGCTCCGGTAAATGAGCTGACATACTGGATGTCGAACTGAAATCGGTGGAGCGCTCACTATCGGTTCTGCTAAATAAATCATTGATGCTTTCATGCGACGTTTTCAGTGTCACATGTTTCTTTTTTGTCTGCCTATGGTTCGAGGAGTCTTGATTCAATCGTTTCAACAAGGACTTGGCATTGAAGACTGTACTCTTGATGGGATGAGGCGTAACCATGGTAATGTGATCCTTATAACTGTCTCCGAATATGGAGCGTCGCGCAAGGCCCATATTAAAAAGGAACGGCTTCGGCTTTTGTCCGCAGGTTTCCAATCTGATAAGTGCCTGATCAGCGTTCTCGGATCCACTGCTCTACCCTTGGATGGGTGTGGGGTGCCCATCAAAAGACTTCGGCGAAAATCACCCCTGTCTTTGAAGGAGTAGGTGCTCATGCTTACCGATTGATGCCTTTTGTATAACCCGTCACTTGTAGATGACATTGACGAAATGGTGTGCCTTATTTTGGAATCGTCCTTATGCTGCTCCTTGAGGCGATCTCTAAGATCAATCGGATCCACACCCTTGTCCACATGTGGAAATGGAGTCGATGACTTGTAGGAGCTGATTTTCATCAGGCCATAGCTGCGCATAGCGACTGGTTCTCTATCGGCACCACTGAACCGCAGGGATAAAATACTCTTCTTTGATGAAGCCGCTAGTGGGTTTTTCATTGCCGATGGGGGAGAGATCATCTTGAAGAAAGGGAATTCTAAATTGGGCAGTCAACAAGAAGAAAAAATCAACACAAAGAAGAAACGAGTGTTCTGTGTGTATGTGTGAGTGTTTGTGTTAACTCGACTTGAATTGTTTATGTTATGTGTGACAGTAATTTCAAGTTTATGATGTTGAAAAAGAAGGTAGCCCAATGCGCAGTTTTGCTATTCGTACTCGGACTTTGTTTGCGGAATCCAGATATACTGATCCAAATTGACAAAGTCTGTCTAATAATTCACTTAGCTTTCCGAGATTCTCAAAACAGTTATTCGCTTGGCCGTCATTTGATTGAAAACTCCTTCCGCCTAGCCGAATGGTAAAATTTGTACAAAAAGGGAACTCAAAGCTAACTTTGTCTTGTATAACTTGTATATAGTCATCCAATCCGAGTGGTTCCGACATATAAGCAACGTTCTGAGTAAGGTGGAAGCTTAATTCTTCCTTAGTCCGCCTAACCCATTCATCCAGATTTGGAATTAATCTGCTGACCCTTCTGGCATTGGTGGCCATGCTCCACCGCGACTGCCATGTAGCCATCGACATCGTTTGCCTGCAGGCCTGGGCTAGGGCTGCATTATCCGAAACCGTCCGGAATCCGGATGTGACTCGAAGACAAGTTAGCCTTAAGTCGTTACAAGCTTCTTCAGGAGGCCCTTTGCTCGCCACCGTAGACGCGCATATTGCTGCTGCATTAAGAGTAACTTCTTTAGGCTGTAGGTTAGGTTAGGTTGCAATGGCTGAGAGCTACAAGGCTGTAGTAGTCGCCTTAAAGCTCTGGTCCCTTCTATATTAAAAAGCTTTTTTTTATTGGTAAAGTATCCTTTAATAACTAGCCTTCTGCTACCCTTTTTTTGGCCGCTTATGATAGAGTGATATTGGGTTTTAACAGTACTTGGCAGTGTCCATTTGGGCTTACCGATAATGTATAAGTGTTTTAATGTAGGTATTTAGTGAGAAAGTGTGAGAATTTGCTGTAAATGGTTTCCTGCTAGAGTCGCCGTGAGTTCAGGTCCTTGGGTGAGACTCTCTTTAACCTTCTCCTTTGACGTACACCTTAGATTCTCCGTCTTCTTAACAAGTTTTTAGCCAGTTTGTTGGGGTGGTGAGATAGTTTGTCAAGGTAAATGGCGGCCTGCTTGTTGATAACATCTCCAAACATGGGAACTCTAAGGTCCTTTTCAAAATCCCTGGTTCTCAGGTACCATTCAGCTCCCGTAATGCATCTTAGGATTTTCGCCAGGACCTCTTTAATCTTTCTCAGGTGAGACTTCGCCTCTATTCCATAAATTTGTAGGCCATATCTCCAAACAGGAGCCAGAATAGCTTTGTAGATTAGGACTTTGTTCCCGGCTTGTTGTTGGAGTTCAGGAGCCACCCCATGCGCCGTGCTTTGGCAGCCACTGCCTGAGCTGGTGTCTTGACATGGTGTCCAAAGGTCAGTCTTCTGTCCAGTGTCACCCCAAGGTATTTATGGGCTGCTTTATGCTCCATAAGCTGACTGTGCAAGAATACTCCCGGGCAGGTGTCATGACGGGTGGAATAAGTCACCGAAGCGCACTTGTCCGTGATTATGGCAATATTCCATCTAGCGGCCAAATTGCTAAACCAATTCAAGTACTCTTGATGGTCATCTGTGGCTGAGTATATGTATTTGTTGGGGGCAAGTATGGCCGTGTCGTCAGCAAATGTTGCGACTAGAAAATCTTCGAAGTGGAACGCTACTGGCTCTGGGCATATCGTAAGTTAATAGGGAGTATAGCTTAGGACCCAATACGCTGCCCTGCGGTACATCAGCCCGAATGGTTCTTGTTTGGGATGTCGCTCCGTTTTGTGCTACCTCAAAAGCTTTGTCCGTCACGCAGAACTTGATTAGCAGGTACAGTTGGGGCGGAAGAAGTTTCTTGATCTTCGAAAGTAGACCTGCGTGCCACACTCTATTGAAGGCCTGCTGGATGTCAAGGAAAGCTGCCACTACATACTCTTGGATAGCATCCAGCATTAGCATCCACGAAAGGATAATCTGCGATTTCGTGGCCTTGCGGCTTACGTACTCGTTGTGAGTTCGAAAGCTCAGCCTATTGTCCGGCATCACTCATAATAGTTTTAGTACTTCTTCGATTTCACTAAGGCTGTATCCACCATTATGTTTGTGAACTTTATATTCTTCCTGCTTGTGATGGGTACAGCCGAACGGCCATTCAATGGTTTTACAATATGCAGCTATTTTTTTGATGGCGACTAAAATCGCGCTCTCTCCGCTTGCACAAAGTTGAGAGCGTCAAAATCTTTAAAAAAAAACATGTGCGTATGTGTGCGTACTTGTGCTATAGAAAACAAATGCATGCAAGCAGATAAACACCCTCTAGTACGGCTAGGGTCAGTCACAGTATTTTCGTCAATCCAGCGTTGCTCTTTGTACGGTGATACGTCGTGACGACATCGATTGAGACTTATGTCGCTTCTCTGCATGGCATTTCGTCTATCGAGCGTCGCTCAAGTCGGTTCCTGCATGACATTGCATCGACCTAGCGTGCCTGGAGAGCCGTTAATTGAGCGGACATCGCCTTTCAAAATACGTCAGTCGAACACATTGTAAGGGGTATAAGGGTGGGTCGACAGTCACGACGGAATGTTGATACAGCGTTGGTTGGCAGTACTAGAGGGCAATGCTTGAGAATACGTGTCCACACATACAGACGTCGGCTGTCGCTGTATGCGTACAAGAGAGCGGCTGGCTCTAGAGCGCTCTCTCTCTGGCTTTTGAACAAAATTTCAAGAGAGCCTGGAGCCAGCACAAAAAAATCGTGTGCAAAAAAATCGTATGGCGTTACTCATCTTAGAGCTTATATTGTTCTTTGGTACAGTCTTCGTTTTTTGACTCGCTAGTTCTAGGTGGTCTGCCTTCATCCAGCTGGACACTCGTTTAATCGCCGCATTTGAAACCGCCTTCGCCTCCAGAAGTCAAAACGCAATCAGCTTGCAACCCTGCGGTAGTTGTAATCTGATCACATCTTCATACGTTATGTTCCGCAGAAAGGACCGACTCCTGTGGGACGCCAGACGTTACTCGTAACGTCTTGCTCGTATTCATAAACTAGCATACTGTCGAACAGATAGATAGATATGGATTGGTAATCCAAACTGGTCTAACGCCCATAATATACGCGACCAGCTCGTTGAGTTGAATGTGCAGTGTTACCACCGCACAGTATTCCTTACTCTCCCATCTCCACCGAGTTCCCTCAACCGCCTTGGTAGACTGCTTTTACAAAATACCGTGCCTTATGCTGAAGTGTCATCGGCTGGTTTGCCTTCTTTTGGCAGGAGGATGAGCTGTAGCTGTTTCCCACTCTTTCGAAAAACTCCATCCAGCAGACATGTTTCAAACGTCGCAGGGAATACGTCTGGTCTGGTAGCGATCGCAAGCATTAGGTCCTCATTACTCGCAGCCAACACTTCCTCCACTGACACTTTCTGCTCTGGGTTCCGTGATATCTTTGGGATATTCCTGTTCGACTGGAGGGTCTGGGGAAACAGCGCCTCGAGAATTCTTCTCCGTTCAGTAGGGCACGTAACTCGCGGAGTTCCTGGGCTCCGTATATTATGGTAACTTCTTTTTATGCCGTTCAAAATGTGTTAATATTTGTCTCCTCGTCTATTTCTTTGAAGCCCCTGTCCTTGCCGCAATTTATGCTCTTCTTCAGCATCTTTTTAGCCAGGCTTTTTACAAGAGTCGTCCCGACAAAAGGCTAGCTTTTCTTAGTCTGTTGATCTCCTCGTTTCATCAATAGTATCTGGATGGATGGATGAATCGCTTGCTTTAGCAATCCTAAGGTCTAGCTGGTTTGCAATGTCCTCAGTAGTTTCACTTGTCCAGGTCCAGGTATGAAGTTAGCTGATGTTTCTTCGTCAAGGAAACTACACTTCTATTTTTGGCCTGTTATCTTCAGTTTTTGTCTTCGCTTTCTCTGAACTGAACGTAAACTCCTCAGTAACCTTCCATATTGGTTTCCTGCATAGGGAGCAACTAAGCAGGCGAAGGTCTGCCCGTCGTTCGCTATACTTACATCTAACGCAGGGAACGATTCTAGAAAGCATTTTGCTCTGACATTCGTTGCCTCACTCCACCGACCAAGCATTGAAGTCACCTGCAAAGATGAGAGGGGCTCTGCCACGTGACTCCTCCAGCATTTTTGGAAACTGTCCTAACGGTGGGGTGCCGCAACTATAAATGGGGACATTGCGTATCTTGGCCCTTCCGAACCTTTCGAAATCTTCTTTGACTACTTCTTGATCTACTTCGGTAGAGTTTTTAACGACCAAATTTCAGCTCTGCTACATTTGCTTGCCATCCAGCCGCTTCCGGCAATTGTTTTATATTCATCCCATTTCCCATTTATTTACGGATTGTCTCAGTAAAGTCATCGCTGCTTCACTATGGTTAAGCTTTAACTTTAAGATCTTCGAACACATTTGTGTATTTTGAGGCTCATCTGGAGTGTATAAATATTGTTTGATTTTTGTCCGATGAAAATGCGCCAGCATTACTAGCATATTTGCTAGCTAAACTAGCCATTCGGCTACATCTGTACTCCGGCTTTCAAATACAAATTGCCAATTTCCCAATTGCCAAAAAATAAACGAGTTTAATGTTGCGCTTTGTTTACAACGCAACAACTGCTGCACAGCATAACATTAGAAATAATTTCAAAAGGAAGGAAAGGACCGCAATTGTTTAAAATCGGACTTAACCATTTTAAGATGGCTGCACAAAAGGAATGGGAAAAGCGGAGAGCAATCTTTGTCAAGAAGAACTTTAAAGCAATGAAACACAATTTGATTAAAGTTTACATAAAAGACCAGTTAGACAATCTTATCATACATTAAAATAACCACCATACCACCGAAAACAAGACTTTTACTACTAAGACTTTTTTCAGACCTATCCGTTTCTTAATATTTCTTTTCGGTTAAGCCAAAGTCAATTTCCTTCCATTTCTTGTATATGATTCTGGACGCACATAAGGTCGCGAGGTATAGAAATTTTTCGCTTTCCCGGTACTCGATGTTTTCCAATATCAGTTTATACGAGGCTTCCCAAAACTAAAGGCAATGAAGATTAATATTAATACTGCAAGCAAAAACTGTGGCTTGACATTTCTCGGCATCTAGGCAGTCTTGAGCCGGGCATTTCAAGGACCATGCTGATATATTTGAGGTGCCTTTGAACGCAGTATATTTGCAACACCATGTTTGCTACGCATAACACACTACAGATCTGACCGCTGCTCTAAGCTGGCGAATTTTGTGCTTGGCAGGAAAAACAGTTTTTCAAAAAAGTTTTTCCATTTAAACCATGTTACTGTCGCCAGTTCGGCGTCATTTAAGAACCACTTATCGGCTCTAGGCGTTAGACCACGGTTGGCTTTAACCACCAGTACCAAGACTAAGGTACGCTTTTATCCCTATACTATTTATCCCTAAGCTGGAAAATTTTCAAATTAAGAGTCCCAAACTTGTTGAAAGCTGTTATGACTACGACAGTCCTGCCACTATCAGGCCTAACGACCTGATGCATCACCGAGCGACAGTCGCGTCGCTAGCGACAGCGCTAGTCTAGTACGTAAACTATAGTGTGTACCGATCACAACACTAACGACTGGTAATGCAGGGTCATACCGATCGGTACGTTTTCCGGACATTTCCATTCAAAATTCGTTAGGCAAATACTTGGCTGGTGGTTGGTCTGGTGGCGAGTGCTCAGTACGAAGAATTAGTGATTAAATCGCTAAATAAGTAAATAGTCTGTGAACTCGGTGCTAGCCGAGGAAATCGTGTTAGATTTCAAAGTAGATGGAGTCCGAATTAAAAAAGGTTGCGTGCGTTGATAAACTTTTTCTTCGCCCTTATAGGTAAATTTTTATTTTCTAAGATTATAAACTAATACTAATAAAACTTTATTGTAGAGGGAGCCCATCAGATCGACCCCACCCAGACCCCAAAATAGCCTATTAAATAATTATTCTTCTATATTCATAACATTAAAAGATAATGAAAATTTAAATGTATAAATATGAATTAATCTATACATCTATATAAAAGTGAAAGTATGTTTGTATGTTTGTCCCTTATGGGCAGTTAGTCCATGTCGAAAGGAAAGTGTCATAGGCTATGTCTCATGTCTGTGAAATGGTCCAAAAACCGCGAAATTTGCAAAATTATACCGTTCATCCGATTGCAATGAAAATTTGGGAATGGTGGAACGCTGGCCCGGGCAGGTTTTTAAGGTGAAAAAAATTTGCGGAAAACGGTCCAAAAACCGCGAAAATTGCAAAATTCACGTTTCGCTAAAACTTTGGGAAATTGATCGACGCTGACCTGATGAGTGAGGTTGGTCCCTCATGAAACGTCGTCCGATCAACCTGATGCCTCCTTTGTTGTGTTGTGTGCCTCTGTTTAAAGTTATGTCAATAACATAGCAAGACCTCGAGCCAGTAAAAGCTGCATGTTAACAGTATAAAGGTCGTTAAAACAGTCATAAAAGTCATAGGTGAATCTAATATGAATTTATAGGTGAATTCATTGAGAAATCTTGCCGGAATTTCATTGATGACTCACGCATGATTTCTTTGCAAAAGTCGGTGAGGAATCATGGGTGAATCAAATATGAATTTATAGGTGAACTCAGCAATGAATTTTTCAAAGAAATCATTTGTGAATTATCGATGAATCGATACGTGAATGCATGAATGAATCTCTCATACATAGTTATTCGTGATCGCCTAGGACATGCCAATGTTAAATTCATCAATGACTTGCATGGGAATTCACCGATGATTTATCGATACCCATGAACAATTCATCGGTTAATCGTTGGTGATTTACTGATGATGAGTACTGAAGGGGTTATACAAAGACACACACGAAAGCAACACACAGTCACGCATACATACGCAAAAAAAAGTTTGGAAGTTTGCTCTCGGAAAAAGTGTCAGTGAAAGACAGGAACGAAAAAAAAGGTCTTTGCTCTGAGCACAACAGAATTGAGCAAAAACAGAACTGAAACTGTCTTTCGCTCCCAGTTGTCGTTGTGTCTCGTTAACAAACTGTTTTTTGCCGACACGTTGAAGGTGTTAAGAGTTTTTTGCGAGCTGTGACTACAAAAGATAGCATTTTTACTGAATATAGAACACGATATACAGCCATGCTGCCATTTTCACCTTACTTTTGCGATTTTAGCACGTGACAACTTGAATTTACAATAAATACTGGCTGCTTTATATGGAAAAAGGCATTTATATCTGTGACTACTAGATGAAGACTTCAAAATCGGAAAATATTTTACGAATTGAAATCGGTCACCCATTTATTAGTGCTTTAAATTCGTACATTTTTATTGGACTTTATCTAGTTACCATAGAACTTAATGTCACTCACATATATGCTTAAACAATTTGAATGTGAAATTCATGCGGTTAACATGTCCAAAACGTATAAGAAAGGTGAAAATGGGAGCAGGCCTGATAGGGAATATCTTTGCATCATTATCTAAATCGTGTCTTTTGAGCTATGACAGAGTTGAAGGAAGTAAGCGATAAGTTAGTTAACAAGAGCAGGAGCCCAGGAGCCCGTTTAAGGGTTAATTTAGGTGATTTTAAGTTTATAAGGCTTTATGAGAAAGCTTAAAGTAAGCTTTTTGGGACCATTGAGGTTTGGTGCTTTTTTAGACAACTCGCCTTCTGGCGCTTTGTTGAAATTGCAGCTTAAAAGCTTTTTGCATATCCTGCAAAGCTTTAAAGCATTGCCGGTTGCCGCCTTGAACAGCTGTTGGCCGTCATTAAGGAAACATTTGAAAACAAATCGTTCAGCGACAAGGAAGTTAACAGTTAACATAATCCTGATGGAAAGTGATTGGAATTTTTTTTAAAAATTTAATAAATTGTTCTTTAAGTGAAATTTTTAAAAAAATTTGAAGTGTTACCAAAAATTTAAAACATTTGAAAATTTTCCAAAATTTTCAATTTTATCCCTAAAAATGTTCATAACTTGAAAGTGAAAAATAAAAAGTGTCAGGAAACTAGAAAAGTTTCGATTTATGTCTAGAATCCTATTAAAAATATTGAAATTCTAACAAAATCAACAAAGTGGCCAACATTTTGAGGTAAGCCAAATATTTGTGCAAATATTTTAAGGCCCACAAGCACACACAAAGTCAAGGACGTGGCGCACCTAAAATTGGCCAAATGCCTTTGAACATCAAATTTAAGTCAAAACCTTCAGCCCCTTCCGCCCGAAGAAACTGTCAACGAGCCTTAAATTTCACGCTTTCTTTGGCTCTTAATGAATTATGACATTTTCCTGATGCTGGTTGTGTTATCAGTGCGATTCAAACGTGTTTCACTCTGCCTACAATTTATTATTTTTTATGATTTTCCACCATTTTGCACCTGTCCTGTGAAAGCCACACACAAAGCACAGCAAAGGGTGTTCTCCAAACAAACAAACAAGCCAACACACACGCACAACCCAACAACAACAACAACAACAGCAAAATGAATGAAAAGAAAATTTTTACACTTAACGTGTTTCTTCGCCCACTTCTGCTACTTCACGTTTGTCACGAGGCTTGTTGTTGTTGTTGTTGTATATGGACGAGTATGTATGATTTTTGCCTAACAGCTTCTTGTCTGCTTGAAACTCTCATTCATTCATTCATTCTAAATGCTTTCAGACACGGCCAGAGGCCTGCTTGGCATTTTCCCTGCTACTTTTCTTACACCAGGAATTTGTAGCCTAAATCCCTTGTCCTTGTCGCAAAATGAGAGCCTTAATCCTGTGCGCAAGGGGGAGGACAAAAAAAGGCAGAAATTGCAAACAAAAACAAAAATCAGCGTTACAACGTTGCGCATAGTTTTTTTTTTTGCTTGTTTTGTTTTTACGGCTTATTGCCCCAACTCAAACCCAAAGACTTTCATAACTTTCCTGTCCTGCCTGCCACTACTTGAAACTTTCTTAAGCTTTTCTTTCAATTCTCTTTTTCATTCGCAAGTATTCGCAAGTATTTCCTCCTTTTTTGAAATATTTGCACGCTGGTTCTTTTGGGTTTTCAATTGATATTTGTCATTTTAGGGCTTGGCGTATTCGCCAATGAACGTGAAAGGAGCAAAAAAAAAAAAAAAATAAAAATAATATTATTACAAGCCGCACACTGTGACTCAAGTGGCTAACCAAGTGGCTGTGAGCTTCAATGAATGCCTGCCTGCACAGTGGCTGAAGGGAAGTAGAACAGGTTTAGATATAACAGTGAACTTTGAACCTAGAATTTCGAAATGAAAATAAGACTTTGGTTTTACGCACTTAAATAAGTGTTTTACTTTTGTTTCTAAACTTCTAGAAAAGATCCGAAACATTTTTTAATGAACATTTAAACAACACTTAAACAATAAAAGAAAAGCTTAAAGATATTACAAGTTTATTATATCTAAATAGGGTTTAGTCTTGGTAGACAAATCCAAGACTAACTAAACTAATAAGAAAATTGTCCAGTGCTAGGCGCTTATCAGGACGTAAGGCAATAAATGGTGAAGCTACTTAGCTTTAAATCTGGGAATAGGAAGATGTTTGGTATGTTTGAAAAAAATAGCATAAAATGTACATGTCAAATGTAAGCGAAACCCACAATACGGGTAAAAACCTGCATTATAATAATTTTTTTTTTGATTTTTAACTAAAACTAAGAAAATGACCTACAAAACCTAAAGAACAGAAAGAAAGAGAAAAAGACAGAACGGGAGGTATACACACGGAAAGGAAGAAACGGGGAAGTTGAGCCAACATGTATGAGGTTTTCTATATGGTTGATCGTCAGGTGGCGGACAGAGTACTGAGCCGGCAATTTGAACTATTGAGTATCAATTCTCTTAATCTCTGTATAGGTATCCACAGCATCTGCGATATGTGACATTTCGAATATTCGAACCATCATAAAATTGTGTTTGTTTCCAATTGATACTTTTGTGTATCAAATTTATAACCAAAAGATCAATTTGATACTCTTTAATATTATATTGATACCAAAAAACTGGCGTTAGTTTCAATTTGAGACGTGTATCAAATTGATATTGATACCAATTTTTTTGGGTGAACCTATGAACTTTTCTATTATTCGGTACACTAGTGTATCTACATGTTTGGTGTTCGTGTTAGCTTACAGATCCCTATTTAAGATGTAGTGGAGCGTTAGAGAGTCTATGGCTCCTCCGCCCAGGGCTTGACGGATGACCCGCCTCTCAAAGAGACGTAGTTCTTCCATCTGACTGGATTTTATATTGAATCATGCTATGTGTCCATGAACTAGTATAGGTTGTACTAGTTTCTTGTACATGTTCTTATTAACTCAGGCCTTGGTACGATCGAACTCGCCGGCAATGGCCTGAATATAAGCCTAACTTGGCTAAGTTTTATCTTAGCTCTTCTAATGGGTCATATATGACACCTCTGGTCATATATGACACCTAAATATATTAATTTCGACTTCAAACTGACAGTTGAGATAGCATAGAAATAGATACACGGACAGACGGACAGGGCTAAATTAACTCAGCTCGTCGAGCTGATCAAGAATATATATACTTTATGTGGTCGGAGATGCTGCCTTCAATGCGTTACAAACATCCGGACAATTTTATAATACCCTCTGCAAGAGTTTAAAAAAAAAAATTGGAAATAGACTATATAGAAGTCCGATTTCGACCGAACTTAGTGCAATTATGGAAAATCATAACAAACTTTTAATCACGAAATTTGTAGGCGATCACAATTACAACAAAAAAGCTTTTTTCACCAGAACTTTTTTTTCGACCGATCATTCGTACTGCAGCTATATGCTATATTCATCCGATTTTAACAAGACTTTGTAGAATTGTGTAAAAGTATATTAAATAAATATATGCCAACGTAAGGGACGTTTCCATTAAAGACAAAAAAGTTTTTTTCGCAAGAACTAGATTTTCGACCTATCGTTCTATGGCAGCTATATGATATAGTCATCAGATTCTGATAAAATTTTGTAGAAATGTGTTAAATTATACAAATAAAGAATATGCCAATAAAAAGGACGTTTTCATTAAAAACAAAAATGTTTTCCTCACTCGAACTAGTTTTTCAACCGATCGTTCCTATGGCAGCTATATGCTATAGTCATCCGATTTCGACCAAACTTAGTGAAATCATGGGAAGTGATAGTAAACTAAGAAATACGTACTTTGGAGGCATTTCCATTAAAAACAAAAAAGTTTTACTCTTTAAGACTACTTTTTCAACCGATCGTTCCTATGGCAGCTATATGCTATAGTCATCCGATCCGGCCAGTTCCGACAAATGTGCAGCCTGTTTGTACCACAAGACTTCGTGCACAGTTTGGTGAGGAGAGCTTCAAAACTGACGGAGGAGATAGCATAGAAATAGACAGACGGACAAACGGACGGACGGACGGACAGGGCTAAATCAACTCAGCTCGTCATGCTGATCAAGAATATATATACTTATTAAACAAACATCCGGACCATTTTGTAATACCCTTTGGAAGGGTGTCAAAATTAAGCCTTGCTAAATTGGCGGCTGTCAAAAATGTTAATTTTTCTCGAAAACCCTCCACATGATTTTAATGAGTGGGTGTGGGAAAGATGCAGTTTAATTGGTAGTTTAATCTGCCATACCGTTCATTGGGCTACTCGAGCTCTAAATTGTAAAATAATTCGATAAGTATTTGAATTGGTTCCGATTCTGAGCTGGTTCTATTTCTCCCAAACGCTCCACATGATTTTGATCTAACTTTTACTAAAAATCAGCCAAAACCATAGCGAATACGTAATGCGCTAAGCGAGCTGTAAGTCGAAAAATTAGCGAGCATTTGCAAGCCTACGCTAATCGGGTGCAATTTGTATGGGCCGGCATTGTAGGTGGTCCCACAAAATTGAAAATATCTCCAAATACGCTCCACATGATTTTGATCTTACTTTTACTGAAAAACAGCCAAAGCCATGGCGAATATGTGCGGATATATCGTGCATAGCCCTACGCGTGCTGGAAGTTGAGATATTTTCAATTTAGTGGAAAGTCAATTTTTCAACACTTAAATTTTAATGTCCATAAAGCTTGAAACTAACCCAAACCCAACAAAAACAATAGTTTACGCAATTCTTAACATTTCTGCTTTTAAAGTTTTTTGGATTATTCATTGCAATCAAGAGAAAATTGGAAAATAAATATTTCCTTTGTGCTCCTTACTCCACCGTTCCAAATTAGTTGCTAACTATTCGTCGCTATTTTGACGCACATCAAAGTTGTATTGTACGACACCTATGTCTTTGTGGGACACCTATAATCTTTGGACGGCCATTAACCAAATTCCTGGTGGTTGGTTTGTTAAACTGTGTAATTTAGCACGAACAGAAAAATACACATACGATAAAGTTGAAACTAAATTTTTATTGGAACTATAGCATTTTCAGTTATGATATTTTGCAGGATTGTGAGACTCAAGAGTGCTAACAATTTGGCATTAAAATCTCAATTTCGATAAAAAGCAGACCTAGCAAAAAACAATCGACCATTTTTCGTTGTTAAAAATAACAGATATTTACGGAATTGAAAACAAGAAACAGGTATTTACGGACCCTTTGAGCAAAGAGTCAGAGATTAGCCGTTTTTATCGGCTCTTGAAGATTTCGCTCTTTGCTCAACGAACAACCAATGTTTTTCATTCCTTTTTGCTCTATTCATTCGCTGACCGAATCGACGTGAGCGAAAATTATAGTCAGTCATTTGCGTTTGTATTTGTGTATGTGAAATTGAGGTGTCTGTTTGGGCTTGTGACTCCCCTCTAGTACGGCCGACCAACGCTGTATCAACGTTCCGTCGACGATTTTGTGACTGTCGTCGACCCACCCTTATACCCCTTACAATGTGTTCGACTGACGCATTTTGCAAGGTGATGTCCGCTTAATACGATAACGGCTCTCCAGGCACGCTAGGTCGACGCAATGCCATGCAGGAACCGACATGAGCAACGCTCGATAGACGAAATGCCATGCAAAGAAGCGACATAAGCCACGACGCATCACCGTACAAAGAACAATGCTGGGTTGACGAAAATACTGCGACTGACCCCAGCCGTACTAAAGAATCGCCCAAGCCACACACACAAAAAAAAAAAACAAATCCAGAAAAAAAAGACTCTTTGAGGCGAGGCGTTCTTTTTTTCGCTCATTTGCTGACTCTTAATGTGAGAGCGCTCAGTCGGACCGCTCTCTATAAATTGTTATTGAATGGGCAACAAAACAAGAACAGAAAACAAAAACAAAGAGAAACGAATCGTTCTACTCAGAGCAAGAGCAAGCGTGCATGGGTTTTTTGGGTTTTGTTATTGAACTGACGGCAAAGGGAAAAACGGTC
Source organism: Lordiphosa collinella (assembly GCA_018904265.1). Lineage (NCBI taxonomy): Eukaryota > Metazoa > Arthropoda > Insecta > Diptera > Drosophilidae > Lordiphosa > Lordiphosa collinella. The sequence goes on from JAEIFV010000682.1 coordinate 137,127, forward strand.
AATTGTTATTTACGAGCTCTGGTAAAAAGTAACATAAGATACTTTCGCGGAAATGCGTCGATATGATAGTACATAGTATAAAAGTCAATGTAGAATGCCAACAGAAAATGTCAAAAAATGGAAATTTGTGCATCAACCTATAAGTTCTATTACTTTTCATTTCACGTACGGATGTCCTGTGTAAACGTTAAAATTTCGATTTCCGAATGTCGGTGCAAATCCAAAGCTTTCGAAATGCGAAAATAAACAATGTTTTAGGTTATCACTAGTAATTTAATGGTTTTTTTATTTATCCCTTGTTCATATTTGAGCATTCCAAATTAAAGTTTTTTCTTTGAATAAACTTACACCCCGGCCCCCCCACTGCTGTTGGCACCAGCTTTGTAGTAATGAGCCATGGAAAAGCTTCTCAAACTGCCGTTCGGATTCGGCGTTAAACTGTAGGTCCCTTTCTCTTGTGCGAATATTAGAAGCGCGCAAGCAAAGAGACCAGGTGCAGGGAGACATTGCGAACCTGGGAGTGTCCTTTGGTGGAATGTCCTCGGACAGAGGCGAGTGGCGGGCATTAGTAGCGCCGAGACCGTAAAACGGTTGTGATTTGGGGCAGAGGCAAGCCATTTTGCATTTACTTTCTAATTATCATATTTTATCCGTAAGATGTTTAAAAATTTGGGGTCTCAGAGCTGAGCGATATGTCGAGCTATGAGAAATATGATTGAGTAGTTCATCTTTTGATGGCGATTTTAGTCTCATTCAGATTCAGTTTTTATTTTTTGGAAGTCCATTTCAAAATGTAGCCCTTTCGACCTACTTAAGAACAGATTTTAAACAACACTTACGTTCACTTTTAACACTTTTTATAGGCATAACTTGCCTACCCCTCCTTCCCCCCCTTTCTGCCACACTGTGCTCACTTTTTGCATCCAATGAAGCCACTTTGAAACTTTGCTTCATTGAAATAGTTTTTCATTTACTTGCCGTTTCTTGTTGTGCGTTTCGTTTTGCAATGCGCAACAAAGCAGAAGGATTGCGAACGCGACCACCCTTAAAGTATGCAGCAAAAATGTGGTCAGCATTCTGCCAAACCGCAGCCTGACTCTGCGGTAATGAGAAACTCATCATCGGCAATGCCACAGACCACGCCCCTGTCCCTGTCCCCGTAGTGGGAGACCTCTAATTAGCACTTCACCCATTTTTTTTACCCATATCAAATCTCTGCTCCTCCAACCGTTTAACCCACACAGAATACAACAACGAACCGAGCGGCAGTGGAGCATTGGCCGGCAGTTTCGATAAGTCAGTTTTACAAATTTCCGACTGGCTGACTTGGGAACAAAACATGATCAAGATACAAGCGGTGGTCGTTGACGATGTGGATGCAGTACGTTTGGCCATCGAAAAGCAGGAGGTAAGCTGGAAAAGCAAATAAATGGTGGAGTGTGTTTTAACCAAATGTATTGCAGAAAGTTTTGCGTGAATTGAAAATGAAAAAACCGCAACTCAATGAACTGGTGCATACGGCGGAAGTGCTCAAAGGCGATATCAAGCGTCAACAACTGCAGGAGAAAGGTAAGGCACAACTGGTTTACATTATTTAAGATCACTAAAGTGAAAAATTCTGCAATTCAGCAATTTTTCAACATTTTTATTATTACAATTTATGACTGTCTGTGAATTCCCTAGTCCCTCCTCTCTCCCCTGCATTCCGAATACCAATTAATCTCGACCAATTAGACCAATATGGAAATTTAATTAGACCTTTTAACTGAGTGTCTGCTCAACACACACAATTCATGAATGGGTTTTATCAACTCTGGGGAAATTGCCCCTGAAACATTTTTCCATTTCCTCCCCCCCACGAAAATCACTTCGGTGCAAACAAATTTCCGCCCGGCGAGACAAAATGCATATGGAGAAGAAGTTTATGCAGGAAAACAGCAACAGAGAGACCAAAACGATGGCCACTTAAATTGCCAAGAAGCAGGAGAGGAGGAGGAGGAGGAGGTGGATAAATTTACATAACGGGGCCGTGAACCTCTAAGCTCTTCTGTCTGGTTGAAAAACAATGTCACACACTCGGCGTAAAGTCAAAGCCAGACAAAGACAATGACCAAAGTTCAAACCAAAAACACAAACACAAAGAGCCGGGGGACTATGCAAATTGAATCAGTGAAATGTGTTGCATACTTTTTGGTGGTGAATTTTATATAGCCCACAGTTTGAGAGCCACTGGCTTAAGAGAAAATGCCTTTGGGGCGCATGCTCCAGTAGCAGAGTTTAATGTGACACCAGGCAACATTTATGCCCAGTTGACATTTAATTGACAAGCCAGTCAGACGGTCCAACTGAGAAACACTTTTTATGCCATGCTCATGTCCTGTTTGCTGTTATGTGTGTGTGTGTGTGCGGGTGTTTAAGGGGATTGTCCTGCAGTTGCTTGCACTGCTTGTTACATATTATTATGATGTTTGGTTTGTCATAAACATTTGTAACTTGTCCACTTCGTCCTCTGGTGTGTTGCGTTCGTGTGTGTGTGTGTGTGTGTACGTGAGTGCACAACCCAACATTTGTTACACAGGATTTTGCTGTTGTGGGGGCCGACTTTTGTGGGGGTCTCCCCTTTAATTCTTGAATCACATTAGAAAAGAATTTCTTATGAAGGGGTTTTTCTATTAAATTGCTTTGGGTAATAAATAATTACTTCAAAAGGGAATTATGGCATAATTAAATGGAACTCAAAGCAAAACAGTTTTTATTAGTATTTTTTATGGTTTGAGTTTAGGTCCAGCAGGTCATCTTCTTTATTCAGCTGCACACTGCACATAAACTTATGGACAAAATATTAGGTGTGTTTTTGTTTTCTTTTTAACTTTTTATTTCTTATTCATTTCTTCTCTAATCTCAACAAATCAAAGTATTTTCAAAACGTATATTAATTGTCTTTAAACAAAAATTAAAAACAGTTTCACAAACCCTTTAATATGCAACTAAATTAAATATTTCCTAAAATCCGCCAATTTTGGCTGGAAACAATAATAGGTGTACGAAGATAAATGTTTAAATTAAATCAATATTTCACTATTTTTGGTCTTTTTTTATATTAAACTAAGTATCTGGCAGCTAATAACCGGTATATTCGCCATTATTTTGCAAGACTTTCTCCATTCGTCTTGACATGGAGGATATTAACTTGCGACAAGTTCCAATTGGAATGTTGTACCATGCTCATTGGACAATATCCCAAAGCTGATTTTTATTTTGACAAAAGTCTTTCCGAACTCTCTTTTGAGTTCACCCCAGAGATACTCGATGGGATTAAGGTCCGGGGATTGACTTGGCCACTCAAGAACATCCACATTTTGCTCTCGGAACCAATCCTTTACTACTTGAGAGGAGCACTTCGGGTCATTATCCTGCTGAAACTTCCATAAATGTGGCATATTATCCTTGGCATACGGCAGCATCACCGTCTGCAATAGACCTTTGTATACGAATCTGTCCATTATTCCGTCAACAGGATGAATCGGACCAACAACCTACCTTGAAAAGCAGCCCCATACCATTAGGCTACCACTCCATGTTTCACAGTTTAATATGTGTACTTGGAATCAAATTCCTTTTGGCATAATTTCCAAGTAAATGTATTTTGGTTTCGTCACTCCAGAGGATATTACGCCATTTTTTCTCACCCTCCGTTCCGCACCAGATTCTACGATCTAATGCACATTTGTTTCTCATCTGTAAATTTGCCGACAGAAGCAAAGGAACCCTGCGAGCAATCCTACCTGGTAGGTTTGCTATTGCAAATCATCGCCGAACGGTCGGTGATGTCCCAATATTCCCAATTTCATTGGCAATCATCCTGGAAGACTTGAATGGGTAGCGTTTAACCAACTGAACCATGCGACCGTGTTCCCCGAGTTTCACCTATTTTTTCCGGTTTTAAGGCATTGCACTATGGGTTTTTTTCGTTTTTTTTTTTGGCATCAACCTCAAATTGAAAGATACGAATTTAAATTGTTGCACATAAATTATTAAGATTAAAGTAGAAGTTCGGTTTTTGTTTATTTTATGATTCGAACTGGCCTACATCCCCGCCCCCGAATGTGCTACTTACAATTATTTGGAAAATTCATAGAAAAAATGTTTTTTCATGGATTTGATTTGTTTTGTGCATTTGTTGGTATTAAAATAATTAGTTATAGATAAGAACATTTAAAATTACCAGTTTGTGCCAAATTTATTAAAATAAAAAAAATATCTGGTCTTAAACAGCTGCCCAAAGGACCAAGTCCATTCTTCTCAATTTTAACAATTTACAACAAATTTATTTATGTTAACAAGTTTAAAACATCTTTGTTAAAAATATGTTTTAGTTACAGAGGTTTTTGGTATTAAATTTGATAATTTTTAATTTAGGTGTTCTGAAAATAAAAAGTCATTATTTAATTAATTATGTTTAAGCAGCTTAGTTAGGCTACTTACGGCAAATGTGAACTTAATTTTCTTGTATTTTAAAATACTTTTCGTCTGAAGCAATAACATCAAGTTCTTTACCAAGATAATCGTTATCCTCTTTTTCATCTTCATCATTTTCGTTCGTGGTGAGCGTGGTGACCGCAGCAGCGATAAAACTTCATCTGGTATCCTTTTTCTTTTATTTTGTCGTTCTTTTAAAAAGATGCTTGACACCAATGGGTCTGAAATATCTAAGGCTCTGTTAAAAACATCGATCATTTTGTCCAGTCGACTGCATTTCCATGCATGTCCTTCTTTCACTCTTATATAAATTATTTCAAGACTCGGATGCATGTTCCCCAAGACAGCCAACAGGAACAAAAAAAAATCTATACTATTTGTTCACCATGTACTAGTACCTTGTGAACAGTAGGCGACATGGGATACCAAGAATAATTTTCACAAAAACTTGCAAACTAATTTCATGCTCACAGGAAAGTAGATCCACAGTTAACTTCGATGTCAATTACTATGCTGTTTTCAATCCATTCAGAATGCTTATTATACCCTGTTCCCATTGAAAATGGGAAAAGGGGGATCATGAAGTTGTGCAAAAGTATGTAACAGGTAGAAGGAAGCATTTGCGACCCTATAAAGTATATATATTCTTGATCAGCATCAAAAGCCGAGTCGATTTAGCCAAGTCCGTCTGTCCGTATGAACGCGTCGATCTCAGAGACTACAAGAGCTAGAGCAACAAATTTTTGCATGTAAGTAGGTGTACACCCGATTCAAATCGAGTTTGTTTCAGATTTGGAAAATTCCTCCCCCTCCCCCCTTTAAGCGCAAAAAACTGTCGGAGCCACAATTTTTAAGATAGAGCTTCCAAACCTCGGAGGGCCTTCAGAGTTCTACTCAACGAAACACAGCTTACACAAGGACAAAAACACATCTAATAGACAAAACTGTTTCTAAATTCTAGTTTTACATTCCCAAACTATGATTTTTCATCATTAAAAGTAGTATTTGTTGATCTATGTGGACAACGTAGTCAATCAAACTATATCAACGTGTTTCGGCAAATTGTGCACAAAGCTACCACGTGTATAATCAGCTGATTTTGACGGCGTACCGCTCAGTCAGTGTGACCGTAAAAAATTTTATCGATTGATTTTTTATTTAATTAGAGTATTATAAAAATAAAAATAAAAGGTTTTTTAAGAAACAGAACAATAATTTTTTTGAGTTTATGCCAAAAAAAAAACGTAAAAGACCCATAGTGCGTTGGCATAAATTTATTTTATATACTTTTATACAATTCTGCAAAGTTTTGTCAAAATCGGATGACTATAGCAAATAGCTGCAGTATGAATGATATGAATGAAAAAGAAGTTCTAGTGAGAAAAACTTTTTTGTTCTAAATAAAATCGCCTTCAAAAAATGTACATGTTAGTTTGTTATGCTTTTCCACTATTCCACTAAATTTTGTCAAAATCGTACATCTATATATTACAGCTCTCATAGAAAAGTAAGGTCCGAAAACTGCAAGGGTATACAAAACTTCGGCCGAGCCGAAGTTAACTTCCCCTATTTTTATACCCTTGCAGAGGGTATTATAAAATTGTGCGGATGTTTGTAACGCATAGAAGGAAGCATCTCCGACCACTTAAAGTATATATATTCTTGATCAGCATGACGAGCTGAGTTGATTTCGCCTTGTACGTCTGTTTCTATGCTGTCTCCTACGTCAGTTTTAAAGCTATCCTCACCAAACTTTGCACGAAGTCTTTTGGTACAAGTACGCTGCACATTTGTCGGAACCGGCCGGATCGGATGACTATAGCACATAGCTGTCATAGAAACGATCGGCCGAAAAACTAGTTCGAGTGAGGAAAACTTTTTGTTTTTAATGAAAACGTCGTTTTTATTGGCATATTCTTTTTTTTATTCTTTAACATTCATTTTTACAAAGGATGACTATAGCATTTAGCTTCAGTATGAATGATCGGTCGAAAAAGAAGTTCTAAAGAGAAAAACTTGTTTGTTTTAATTGGGATCGCCTCCAAATTTCGTATTTAACAGAGTATTATGCTTTTCAAAACAAAACTTCGGCCGAGCCGAAGGTAACTTTCCCCTATTTTTTTTCTTCAGATTCGAAAATTGACAAGTCTTCGACGGCCCGATAAATCAAAGATGGATTAAGTTTGACCAACAAAATCTTTTCCAAGTCAGGCTTCGCTGCAAGGCTGCGTTCCGCACATGAATAACTTTCTGTTCTTTCGGTATATCTGCATATACCGTTCTTTGTTAGATTGCTCTTTGCCACTCCAAAAGAACTTGAAATATGATTTGCGGGATTACTCTTCTTTTGACAAGGAATGGGCTTGATTTCGGTAGAACAAATTTTTTACTGAGCTTGATAGAAACATATTGAAAACAATATCCGATGGTCTGTTTTAATCAGTTTCCCGAGAATGGACATTAATAAAGGGGCCGGCCCAGTGTGAAATGGTGAAAGTGTTTTCTCTATTTGCGAACATTGATGATAAGATTGGTTCATTAAAGTACTCAATAGCTTGGAATAATTCTAAAATTTTAAGTCTTAATTTTTCCAACAACGCTTTTTAAAACTCACTTTCGGCTTTAAAGTTTCCGTTGGTATATAAATTTCAATTTTTTGGCTTGTACCAATTGGGCTGTGCATAGCCAATCAGCTAAAAAATGCTATTTTATGCAGCTCTCGTACGCTTGCTGTTGAGCAGTTGTTAGCCTGGTTGCATCAATTGCATAAAAAGTGTTTTAAAGAAAGAAAAATGCACTAAACCTTGAAGTTGGATCTTATGTTACTGCAACTTAAGTGTCTTACCAATCTTGATTACCAAATTTATCAGTCGCAATCGGCAATTACTGAATTCACTGCTTAAAATCGGCATTCATAAGTCAGTAATCGTAAATCGGATTTATCTGCTAAATGCTCCCATTGTGTTTAACACAATCTGATTTGATCACTCAATAGCAAGGGTCGGCAGTGTAAGCAGAGATGTTGCCACTGGCAAATGAAAAAAAATTCTTATTCATACAAACATAAGGAGAGTTAAAGGTACAAAGAGTGCTGCCAATTACAATAAGAGCGACAGAAATTCTGCTGACATCTCTGCTCACATTGCCGACCCAAGAGTTTTCATGCCAATCAGATCAACTTTTCTCTTTAAGAGAATAGAAAAATCCAACGATAGAAACGACAATATTTAAAATGTTGTCTAAACATAATTACACAATTGTCGACCACAGAAGCTCGACGTCCCGCACTTAGAAACCCCAAACTAACGACACTCAACAAGCATGGTAACGCACAAGCACAAGAACAACTGCAACCTTTTTAATGAATTTAATTAAAATTCATTCTAAACCATATGAGCTGCCCAGACCAGACCAGGACCAGGAAGCGAAAGGACAATCTCTCACACATGGCACGTAGTCAGCCCGTAGTTAACCCAAGACAATTTGCGTAATGAGTGAGTGTGTGTGTGTCGCTCCCCTCAAACGGGTTTTTTAAAAAGGCTGCAGTTGAATAGAACGCAGGAAGATGAGAACTCTTGTTGGTGTTGGTGCTCCTGTGGCAAAGTTATCAGCGAGTGTGGTGCTGCAGGCGAGGAGGACACCCCAGGGTGCACACATAACTTTGTCAACAATGGGGACAGACAACCTGCAATATTTACACAAATTTTTCGCATATTTAGCTGCAGAATATTTTGTGCGCGAAACTATTTGGCCAAATAACTTCAGTGGCAGTAAAAAGCTGAGACACCCCTGACAATTATTTAATTTAATGCTGGGAATGGGAGAGAATGATGAGCCGTTGAGTGCGTCAAGTTTCATAAAGCCAAAGCCCCAAATGCTGCGGGCCAAAGGGTCTGAGTTGGTCTGAGGTTAAGCAGCCATAGAGAGACTACGCTTTTTAAGTAATTAAAAGAAACACAAAAAAAAGAAAACAGGGGAGGAAAGGCAGGGGTCGACACTGGGATGCCCTAGAACAATAATTTTTGGTCTTTAGGCCTGGCTGAAAGCGCCCAAATTTAAAACCTATATACCCGCCTTGCTGACGCGTCGCACGAACAACAAAAAAAACTTCTTGAAAGCGCCAACCCATGTCAGGAAGCTTTGGCAACCAGTTAGCCCAAAAGCCGAGTGAAGGGCCCGGGGTAGGCCTATTAAAGCGTGTAATGGCGTGAAGCGGGCGTGTGTAACTGTGCACCAGCAGGTTGGCCGGGTGGAAAAGTTGAAGGCGTCGCCGAGAGAGAAAGCCTGCAATTAGAGGCAATTTGGCGTGTGCTGGGAGGAGCAGCAAGGAGAGCCTGGCCAACGAGTGCGTTGTCCTTTCAGATAATGTGCTTTGTTATTGCTGGGACACAGGAATTGCAGCAACAGCCGCTGCACTGAAAATTGCATGTCAAAGACAGATTTACGAGGAAACCCCAGCACCAACAACAGCAGGACCATCTCGGCCAGGCATTTTATTTATGATAAGAACCAAACTCTTTAGGGGCTCGGAGGTCGGCCAAAGTTTTTGTGCCCCTGGGACACGCCATTGGGCCATATGAGATAATAAATAATGGTTTAATTAAGCGTCAGCTTACAAAACACGTAATTAATTGATTTTGCTAGCAGTTCTTGTCTTCTGCTGGAAAATGGGCATTCAATTTGAAAGTGGAAAATTGAAATACAATGAGAGTTGATTTTATGGCCACATTTTGTTGGCTGCTTGCCCAAAACGATTTTAGTCACAGCAAGTGAATTTTTAAGGTTTACGGAACTGGCGGCACAGAGGGAGTGTGTAATTGGGTGTGTTTTGTGCAGGTAAACCAACAACTTAGATAGTAAATGATTAATGTTGAAGCAAAGACTGTATCTCTCGATGTCATTGCTTAATGGAATTTGTGATGGCTTAGGGGTGGCTTAAATAATTCAAGAATCAATGAATGTAAGCCAGACTTCCAGGTGGTCAAACCTCATAGAACCGATTACAGGGTCTCTTGAAACGCACCAAAGTCCCAATCTTGAACTTGATCCCAAACCACAACACCTTGCTTTGAAAAAGGTTCCGCACATTCTATCACCTTTTTTCAGCTTCTCTGTTTTAAATATTCTTAACCTTAGAAATAGATTTTAATTGTTGAATCGTACTGAAATATTGTTCCTCGACTTCCCGATCATCATATTTATCTTGTACTATATCAGTTTGGGAATTCATTTAGAAGATCATTTTTGGTACATATTTCACCACATTTTCCGTAATCCTAAACTAAATTTTAAAAAATCAATTTAAACGCAGAGAGAAGTATACAAATAAATCCTACACACACCCAAAAAAGAGCAGATAGAATAATCTATCTCCTTCAAATCCTACTTATGAATCTAGTTGAGGCTTTCATGGCATCTCCCATTCGTGAGGTAATACTTTGCAGTGGAGAATAGGGGAATTCCAAGTCCCACACTTTAAGGCTTTTAATGATTTCCCCCTAGGGAAGGGGAGTGAGGTAAAGAAACTGAAGAGAGGAGAGCAAGCACATTTGAGAGAATAGCGTTGAGTTTTAATGGGAAAACCCCATTGATTTTTGCACTCATGTTACTTTGGAATTCTCAAGCAGTTATGGCATTGCTGGCATGCAGAAATGGCTGTTCGATCAACAATTTACAGGCAACGACTGCTGTCGCTTTGTGGTGTTGTGTTTCTCGAGCCGGCTAAACTTGATACATAGTTTGACAATTAATTTTCAATGAAATGATTTAAAACAAATAAGGATGGTGTAGTTTGAATGGAATCTGAGCGTACTCTGTGCAATAATAAAAAAAAGGAGACCCTGCGGTTTGCGCCAATTACCGCGGGATCAGTCTCCTTCCCATTGCATATAACGTTCTATCATGCATCTTATGTGAAAGTCTAAAGCCGAGAATGAGTGAACTGATTGAACCTTAACAGTGTGGCTTTAGACCTGGCAAATCCACCACGGACCACATATTCACTCTGCGACAAATCCTGGAGAAGACCCAAGAGAGAAATATCGACACCCACCACCTTTTTGTTGATTACAAAGCCGCCTTTGACACGCCGATAAGGTCAAAGTTGTTTGAAACCCTTTCTACTTTTGGTATTCCAGGAAAGTTCGTTCGACTTTGCATGATGACGTTGAGAAGCACACAAAGCTCCGTCAAAATAGGAAAAGACCTCTCCGAGCCTTTCGATACCAAAAGAGGTTTTAGACAGGGTGACAACTTATCGTGCGACTTCTTTAACCTGCTGATGGAGTACATACTGCGCAGGTGCCCAAATGCTAACAGAACGGGCACCATCTTTACCAGAGATAACATGCTACTTGCATATGCCGATGATATTGATATCATTGGCAAAAGCGAATCAGTGGTAAAACAGGCGTTCTCAAAGATAAAGAAGCAGTCAAAACTTATGGGCTTAGCGGTAAATGAGGATAAGACGAAGTACCTACAATCAACGCGCAGTGAGTCTACGATATGACAATCTGTTGCAATGGGAGACTACAACTTCAAGGTTGTTAAGGAATTTGTCTACCTCGGAACGACGATAACCAGCGACAACAACACCAGTCTGGAAATCCGAAGAAGAATTACTCTTGCAAACCGATGTTACTACGGGCTCAGTAAGGAGTTCAAGAGCAGAGACCTCTCTCGGAAAACGAAAATTTCGCTATACAAGTCGCTTATCATCTTAGTCCTGCTATAAGGCGCAAAAGCATGGACAATTGGCGTGTTCGAGAGAAAAATTCTTCGAAGGATTTATGGACCTCTGAACGTTGGCGACGAATTTCGCATCCGAATGAATCACGAACTGTACGAGCTCTATGGGGACACTAAGCTTGTCCAGCGCATAAAACAACAGCGGCTGCGCTGGATAGGACATGTTACCCGTATGGATGATAACGCTCCAAAACGGGTGTACAGTTGGCATGCGAACGAGTTAGGAGGCTAGCCCGGGCCGGGTCGACCGAAGCGGAGATGGCGCGACCAGGTGCAGCGAGATATTTCGAAGCTGGGTGTGCCCTCCTGGTGGGATGTCGTTCGGGACAGAGGCGAGTGGCGGGCATTAGTGGCAGAGGCCGAGACCGTAAAACGGTTGTGATGATTTTATTACCATCAAATGGCCAAAGAAGAAGATGTTAATGAAACGTTCTCAAATCTTCGTAACCAATGCCCTAAAACCGGAAAAAAATAGGTGAAACTCGGGGGCACCTAGAAAATCATCGTCTAAAACCGACGATGGCATGGTTCAGTTGATTAAACGCGACCCGTTCAAGTCTTAGGTCATCACGGACCTTTCGGCGACGATTGGCAATAGCAAAACCTACCAGGTTGGATTGCTTGCAGGGTTCCCTTGCTTCGATCGGCAAATTTACAGATGAGGAACAAATTTGCATTAGATCGTAGAACCTGGTGCGGACCGGAGGGTGAGAAAAAATGGCATAATATCCTCTGGACATAATATCCAAAATAAATTTATTTTAAAATGATGCCAAAATTAATGTTCGTCGTCCGAAAGGCAATGAATTGGATTCCAAGTACACATATAAAACTGTGAAACATGGAGTGGTAGCCTTTGGTATGGGCCTGCTTTTCATGGTAATGTGCTGGTCTGATTCATTGTATTGACGGAATAATGGACAGATTCGTATACAAAGATCTATTGGAGACGGTGATGCTATCATATGTTGAGGATTATATGCCACTTTTATGGAAGTTCCAGCTGGATAATAACCCGAAGCACGCCTCTCAAGAAGCAAAGGGTTGGTTCATTGGAAGTTCTTGAGTGGCCAAGTCAATCCCTGGAACTCAATCACATCGACAATTTCTGGGGTAAACTCAAAAGAGAGGTCGGAAAGACTTTTTGTCAAAATAAAAATCAACTTTGGGATATTGTCGCTAGTTAATATCCTCCATGCCAAGACGAATGGAGAAAGTCTTGCAAATTAGCTGCCAGATACTTAGTTTATAATAAAACAAGACCAAAATATACCTTCATTCATCTATTATTGTGTCCAGTCAAACTTGGCGGATTTACGGAAATATTTAATTTAGTTGTATATTAAAGGGTTTGTGAAACGGTTTTTAGTTTTTGTTTAATGACAATTAATATAAGTTTTGACAAAACTTTGATTTGTTGAGATTAGAGAAGAAATGAATTAGAAATGAAAAGATAAAAAGAAAAAGCAACACGCCTATTATTTGGTCCATAAGTGTATGTGCAGTGTGCAGCTAAAAGGTGACTCAGTGCAAATTTTCAGCTTGATTGATTTTAAATATATAAAGGGTGATTTTTTAATAGCTATGGGAAAGTTTTAAAAAAAAAAACACACATTAAATTCAGGAAAATGCATGAAATCTTTATTTGAATCGATAGTATGGTCCATATAATTTAATGTTTGAAGATTATTTCATGCAAATGTTGACCGTGACTGGTCCATCCGCTAAGTCCAATTTTGGCATACTCTTTCCAACATTTCAGCCGGTATCTCACGAATAAATGCTTCAATGTTGTCTTCCAATGCGTCAATTGAAGCCGGCTTGTCTATATAGACATGAGCTTTAACATAGCCCCACAAAAAATAGTCTAAAGGAGTTAAATCGCACGATCTAGGCGGCCAATTGACCGGTCCCGAACGTGAAATAAAATGTTCACCGAACTCGCCTCTCAATAAGTCCATTGTTGCGCGTGCTGTGTGGCATGTGGCACCGTCTTGTTGACACCACATGTCATGCAAGTCAAGCTCTTGCATATTGGACAAAAAAAAGTTGGATTCGCATCATCTTTGAAGAAGTACGGTCCAATGATGCCACCAGCCCATAAACCGCACCAAACTGTGACTTTTTCTGAATGCATTGGTAGCTCTTGCAATGCTTCTTCTTCTTCTTCTTTGGCCATCACAACCGTTTTACGGTCTCGGCCGCTGCCACTAATGCTCGCCAATCGCCTCTGTCCCGAGAGACATTCCACCAGAAGGACACTCCCAGCTTCGCAATGTCTCCCTGCACCTGGTCGCGCCATCTCCGCTTTGGTCGACCAGGCGGGGGAATGCCTCCCAACTCTATCGCATGCCGATTGTACACACGCTTTGCTGGAGCGTTATCATCCATACGGGTAACATGTCCTATCCAGCGCAGCCGCTGTTGTTTTATGCGCTTGACTAGGTCAGTGTCCCCATAGAGCTCATACAATTCGCGATTCAATGCTTGCAATGCTTCTGGCTGATATTCACTACAAAATCGACAATTCTGCTTATTTACGTACCCATTGAGCCAAAAATCAGCTTCGTCGCTGAACACAATTTTTCGGTAAAAAAGTGTATTTTCGGCCAACTTTCCAAGAGCCCCATTCACCAAAAATTCTACGTTGCGGTAGATCGTTCGGCTTCAATTCTTGCACCAGCTGTATTTTGAAAGACTTCACATCTAAATCCTTCCGCAAAATTTTTCCACGTTGTTGAGTAACAGAGGCCCAATCGCCGCGAACGGCGACGAATCGATAATTGATGGTCATCATTAACACTGGCCGATACAGTTGCGATATTTTCTTCAGTTCGCACTCTACGTAAGCGTGTTGGTGGTTTAATGTCCAACAATGTAAATTTGGTGCGAAATTTAGTCACAATAGCCCGAATAGCCGCTTCAGTGGGTCGATTAAACTGACTATAAAATGGAAGAAGCGCGCGATGAACTTTCTTAACAGAGCACGCATTTTGATAATAAAATTCAATAATTTGTAAGCGTTGTTCGTTTGGTTAAATTCATGGTTAAATTATAGACCAAACTGAAGATGTTTGACAGTGAAACAAAACACGAAACGTGCGTGAGCTGTTTAAACCAGTGTTTCCAAAAAGATAATAGCTTAAAAATCACTCTTTATGTCCAGAAGGAACTTCTATCTATAAAACTGACGGAAATATAACGTTTTTTCTAAATGGCGGGGGAGGAAGGGGGCGTGGCAAAAATTGAAAATAAACTTGATCTGCCTGCAAGTATAAGAAGTTTGTGTCCCATACACGTCGAACCTCTATCTCTTACCATCTTTGAGATCTGTTTGTTCATACGGACAGACAGACAGACGGACATTGCTAGATCGACTCGCCTGTTGATGCTGATCAAGAATATATATACTTTATAGGGTCGGAAATGCTTCCTTCTATCTGTTACACACTTTTGCACAACTTCATGATCCCCCTTTTCCCATTTTCAATGGGAACAGGGTATAAAAACTCGCAGAATGAAGTATCCACACTTTGAAACCACGAACCATTTCTATATGTATTGGTAGAGGCTGGAAGGGCTCATAAACTACCGCTGAACCATCGTCCTAGAAAACGTTTGTGTTTTTATACCCATGCAGAGGGCATTATAAGATTGTCCGAATGTTTGTCACGCATTGAACGAAGCATCTCCGACCACATAAATTATATCTATTCTTGATCAGCATGACGAGCTGAGCTGATTTAGCCTTGTCCGTCTGTCCGTCCGTCTGTTTCTATGCTGTCTCCTCCGTCAGTTTAAAAGCTATCTTCAATCAACTTTGCACGAAGTCTTCTAGTACAAATACGCTGCACATTTGTCGGAACCGGCTGGTTCGGATGACTATAGCAAATAGCTGTCATAGGAACAATCGATCGAGAAACTAGTTTAAGGGAGAAAAACTTTTTTGTTTTCAATGGAAACGCCTCCAAACTTCGTATTTCTTAGTTTGCTATGCATTCCCATGATACCGTGGAAATCGGACATCTATTTAGTATAGCTGTCATTGAAAAGTAGAGTCTGAAAAGTAGTCTTAGTTAGAAAACCTTTTTTGTTTTCAATGCATCTATCTTTAAAACTGAAATTTACCTATTTGGTATGCTTTTACACATTTCTTCAAAGTTTTGTCAAAATCGGCTGTCCATAGCATATATCTGCTGTATGAATGATCGCTCGAAATAGAAGTTCTTGTGAGAAAAACTTTTGTTTTAAAAAGAATCACCTCCAAATTTCATACTTGTTAATTTTTTGTTATGCTTTTTCATGATTTGACTAAGTTTGGTCGACATCGGACATCTATATAGTATAGCACCCATAGAAAAGTATTATCCGAAAGAAGTCTTTGAAAAACTATTTTGTTTTCAATGGAGGCTGCAAGGGTATACAAAACTTCGGCCAAACCGAATTTATCTTTCCCCTATTCTTCATTCTGCGAAACATCACCTTTACGAGAAATGTTAATGGTAAATGTTGAATGAAAAAGTTTCCAACAATTTCTGAGACGAACAGTTTCTTTCCCCAGCCATCTTTAAGGAATGAGGGGAACCAGGTAGAGCACAGAGTTTAACCTTAGCTCAGAACCACTTTTACTCGTTTATATCAAAGCATTCTTTATCTGGCTTGTAATCAACAAGCTGAGTTTTAATTTAATCTCCTTAATATCAAAGCAACCTTAACTGACCGCCATTCGCAGCGTAACGCGGTTCTTTGCCTTGCGAGTCTATAAAGAACATTAATTTGTATCACAAAATTCACATTTTTGTGATTTTTTATTGGAAACTTCACATTAATTCTTTCTCCACCAATTTCATCCTTTAAACCTATTCTTTCATTCATGGACTAACCCAGTTCAACTTTCAGCATCCATTTCCCAGTGCATTTCTTGTCATTCCCATGTCATTTCACTCCATCATCAAGTTTCTAAAATTAAAACCTTAAGCCGTCTGCCCTGCTTGTTGCAAGCCAAATGAATCCTCTTTCAGCCATTAAGGCCAATGCACACGAAGCAATTTTGTTACAGGAATGCTTCCCTCTTTGTTATTACCAACCCGCAGTCTGTAATGGGGGGAAAAATGGGTTCGGGGGAGGGAGTATAAAAATCTAAAGCAACAATAACATTGCATAAATTCCATCAATGGGAACTCGCTCCTCGCCCCCCTCCCACTTCACTCGAGTGTTATGATGCAACCCTGTGCAAAAAAAGTTCCTTATCAGTTGTCAAGGTTCATGGAGACAGACACGCACCGAACAACATGTGGCAGGAAGGTTGAAAGTCTCCCGGCTATGAAGGAACTGCGCAGGTCACAACAAGAGTGCCGGAATGCCGGTGAGAAGAGAGGAATAAGAGAGTTCTCTTCGGGTGGGTGGTGGGCAGGCCAAGTGAGGTGTATTTACGTTGGGGTTGCTAGAGCTCCCACTATTTTTTGTTTACCCATTTGAGGGTTGCTTTGCCTTTGGGCTGGAGAGCGTGGCGAAAGCGTAGTAAAAACGGTTCCGTGTTGAAATTGTCCCGTGTGTGTTCGGTGTTCTGTATGCTGCTCTTTGTCTGGAGCAGTCAGGACGGCATTCAACGGCTTTAACTGCGTACAAACGGTTGTGAAACTCCCATATCCTTCAATAGCGTTCGTTGTCTCTGCAATGCGCGACGCGTGAAAACGGCAAGAAAAAAACACGAAAAAAATATACAAATTGTATGAAAATTGTGTAAATTGTGAAAAATCATTTGTTTGGAATGGAAAATGGCTCCCAGCAGAAGTCAAACCACAAAACGGCATTTAAAGTTTCTTGTGTCTGCGGCGGCTTATTTGCCCTGCCCTGTGCTGCTCCCCTCTCTGTCTCTCTCTCTCTCTCTCGCTCGCTCGCTCTTTCTCCCTTGGCTGTAGTTTGCCGCTTTTGTAAATCAATAAACTTAGAGGGTGGCAAAAAAAAAAGCCGCAAATGTTGTTGAACAACGACAACAACAACAAAACGGAAAATAAATAAATTTACGCCCCACAATGAACGACTAAATTGTGTGTACAGAAATGCATTCGATTTAAAATTCAATGGAAAATCAACCAGAAATCAAAACCATCTCATTCGAATAAAGGGATTTGATATCAATTTGAATTGAAATTCATAAATAACAAATGACCCGTCAAACTGAGTGTTACAAACTGTGGAGTGAATAAGAGAATTGGATTAATAATATAAATGATAACAATGCAATCGAACCCAAACTGATAAGTGAGGTTTGATTCTGGATTGTCAGTTAGATCAACTGTGTGTGAATTTTTTTAAAGACGTTCAGAAAGGATATTACTATCTATGTTGTTTACAAAAGGATCATAAACTTAACCTTCTAAATAACAGATCAACTGAATCTGAATCAGATTGCCCTTTCTTAACCCTTAATGGCGTAATAATAACCCTTTAATTTTGTAAAAACTTTTTAAATTTGATCTTTTTCACCCATACCACTCGGTTTTCTTTATATAAGCTAACTGGAAGGAAAATAAAGTAAATTTTTATGTTTTTTTAACTTTAATTTTTTTTTTTTTTTTGCATCTATTGTATCTTCATTTAAGTGAAAACTTACATATATATGGAATTTTGCTAGTTTTGCCTCTGATTTTCCCCATTGTCTATTTACCCGTCTTTATGATAATCAAAACTCAAATACATTCTCAAACTCCCCAATTGTTTGTTAACCTAATCCACCTATTTAATGGACGTTGACGTACAATGCACAATACCTTCAAGTGTTCCCCCCCACACCAACCCCAAGCACCATACTAACCAACAACCCAACACCCAACCAACGCCCCCCCCCCCCCCACCGCCACCAAACCCCACCCCCAAAAAAATACAAAATAATGTTAAGTACGGACCAAATGAGTTAAAAATAGAGATTTTTAAAGCAGGAAGAAATTCCGGAAAGAGTTTGTTTGAAAAATGCACAAAAGACACGAAACGAATCATGCAAGGCATAGAAGAGTACAATGTTTTTGAGAAAAGCGGACAAAAAAACGGGCGAGCGTAAAAAAACATTAAGATTAATTTGGCATTAACATAAGCCAAATTCGAATTATTAGTGATGTTGATTTCGCCATTAGACTGGTCGCCGCGAAATTACGTACCAAATAACTCCAATATGCGACGAAAAAAAGGATGAATAAAAAGTAGTTACTAGAGCTAAGATGTTAAACGCAGACCGCGACGACCCAATTTAGCCAACGGGGGAACAATAAATTTTGCACGAATCTGTCTTATGGCTAGACGTGAGGACCCAAAGCTCAATCATCTCAATGGGCCATATCGAGACAAGGCCAAAAATATGCCAAGTTCGGTCAGAATCGTTAGTTTTGCTGACAGCTCTAATTCTTTCGCCCACCTTAATAAACCAAGAGCGTGGTACACTTCTGTGAGTTATTACATGAAGAACGGTCAATAAGGAAGTATAACCTGCATTTTTTTTACTCAATTTAGGCGCTGCAATCGCCAGAAAACGCTTGTTGCCCAAGAACAAAAATTGTGGTAGCTTCTGTACAAGGTCTAACCCCCCTCACACTTCTTTAACTGTGAAGTTTTTGGTAATCTCAATACCCCCAGATTATCTTGACACCAAGAGTGAAATGCATCCAAGTCTGCTTGCAAATGATAGCAGGAAACCAAATCATTGTATGTTAAACAAATTTTCACATCATCGGCGTACATAAGCACCCGAAAGTGAGCCAAAGAAGATCATTGATAAAGATAGTAAAAAGCAATAGGCCCAAGTGACTTCCTTGGGAACTCCAGAAGTAACCTGGATGCACTTAAAATAAGAGTTACGAAATAGAACTTTTTGGGTTCTACTACTTAGGTAATCAGAAATCCAACTGAGGAGTTTAGTTGGAAAGTCGATTAAGCTCAGTTTGTGAAGCACCAAGGAGTGATTAACAGAATCAAAAGCCTTACTAAAATCAGTATAAATGACGTCAGTCTGCATTTTACCTATGAACCCTTTGATCACTGAAGATGTGAATTCTAAAAAGGTTAGTGGTAGTAGATGTACGCTTCACAAATCCATGTTAGAAGGGTGAGATAATGGAACTACATAAATGTTGCAGTTGATAATTCTCCTTAGGAATTGCAGACAACTTGGAAATACCCCTATAATTTTCAACATCTGACTTGTTACCTTTTTTATGGAGTGAAATAATAAAAGATTCCTTCCATAACAAAGGGAAAGCGGATGACTCCAAAGACAATTCAAACAATTTATGAATAGGCTTACAAAGTGCATCCGCACAGAACCTAAGTACACAGCCAGGCACTCCATCAGGGCCCGGTGCATACACGGGTTTCACAGAGTTAAGATCGCAAAGGAGCGAGCTTTCAGTGATAACGGGGCTAAAAATGCAATTAGACATATTCAACCCATAAGGGTTGGTTGGATGCACAGTACCTAAGACGAATAGGTTGACTAAATTCCGCAAACAGATCAGCTATTGCTTGATCAGTGTTTGCTTTAGCATTACCATACATAACCGAGGAGGGCAGGGTGGATGACTTGCGTTTAGAGTTAACAAAAGAATAAAATTGCCTAGGATTTCGCGAAAATTGAAGTCTGCAACGGTCAAGATAATTTATAACCGCTGGGTCTCTTGGATGCACTGTGCATTACTGCCGTCGATTGCTCGCTTGCTCAGGCTTTTTTGCTGATCTAAACTTGTTCATCGCGCCTAGCTTGCGATTGTTCCACAATCTCAGAAGCACGCTGCGTTAAGCATTGCAGTTAAGCAACTCCCTGTCTCCGAGCTTCTGCTTCCACTGCTGACAGCGCTTGCTTCAGCGTTTTTGCAGATCTCAACCTGTGCAGTCGTTTAACTTGGTCATGGCGCCTTGCTTGCGATTGTTCCGATATTTCAATAAACACGCTGAGATGCAATATACTTAGCAAATTACTGCCGTCGATTGCTCGCCTGTTTCGACGTTTCTACTGAGCTCCGCTTGCAAAAAAGTTTCTTGACTTTTCACTACCCTCATCCCTCTTATCATTAGACTTTCGATTCCAGGCATATTTTAGAAAATAACAAAATTCCAATTTTGGAATGATCCTAGTTTATTTCTTTCTAACGTTTTAGAGTTGGAACGATTACGTTATCCTATCCTCATATAAAAAATTCAAATAGTGTGCAAATTTCGCTATTACCATAAAAAGAAAGTGAAATAGCCTTTTTAATAGTTTAAGCTATCAACTATCTGTGAGCACAATTCTATCCAACTGCATTGATTCAAATCTGGGTGTTAGGATACTAAACTTTAACATTTAAAATATTCGTTAGATTTGTATACACCTGCAGAGGCTATTATAAAATTGTCCGGATGTTTGTAACGCACTGAAGGAAGCATCTGCGACTACATAAAATATATATATTCTTGATCAGCACGACGAGCGGAGTTGATTTAGCCCCGTCCGTCTGTTCGTCCGTCCGTGTGTTCTTCTGTCCGCCTGTCTATGTCTATGCTATCTCCTCCGTCAGTTTGAAAGTTATCTTCACCAAACTTTTTGCCGGACATTTGTCGGAACCGGCCGGATCGGATGACTATAGCATATAGCTGTCATAGGAACGATCGGTCGAAAAACTAGTTTTAGTGAGGTAACCTTTTTTGTTTTTAATGGAAACGCTTCCAAACTTCGTATCTCTCAGTTTGCTATGCTTTCCCATGATTCTACTAAGTTTGGTCGAAAGCGGACATCTATATAGTATAGCTATCATAGAAAAGTTTAGTCTGAAAAGTAGTCTTAGTTAAAAAATCTTTTATGTTTTCCATGGAAAAGACTTAAAAATCGGCTTTTATTTAATTGTTATGCTTCACACAGTTCTACAAAGTTTTGTCAAGATCAGATGACTATAGCATTTAGCTCCCATAGGAACGATCGCTTGAAAGACTAGTTCTAGTAAGAAAAACTTTTTTGTTTTTAATGGAAGTGTCCTTGTCATTGGCATATACCTTTTTATACCCTTTTATACCCTTGTAACGCATTATAGTATAGATCCCATATAAAAGTAAGGTCCAAAAAGTAGTCTCAGTAAGAAAAACTTTTTTGTTTTCAATGAAAGCTGCAAGGGTATACAAAACTTCGGCCGAGCCGAAGTTAACTTTCCCCTATTTTTTACTATGTACTTTCGTTCTTACCTTAAATAGGTTTCCAGTTGTGTGTCAGTTTAAGTTAGGTCAACATTTTAGACTTTTTCTTTTACAGGGATGCAACCCGTTCGGAAATAAAGACTGGTTCGGTTCAGTGGTGCACCTAGTTTTTGTACCACCGGTTCGGTTTATTACATGAAAAAATCCCGATCTTCCCTCAAATCTGCGCAGAAAGGAATCCGCAACGCAATTTATGTTCTTGGATGCCACAAATCTGTAAAATCTCAACTCGTTTAACCCATCCTTAAGTTAAAAAACCCGATATATTCAGCGACTTTTGAATTTACGATTAGTTTAAAAAAATTACAAAAACTTTTTTCTTGGATCGCCCTTATTTCCGCCGAATATAAACCCTTAAGGATAACGTCCCGAATTTTGCTTAATTTTGCTCTGTTCGGAAAGTTTTATTTTCCACACTTTTGATTGTAAGGCAGTCCGAAAAGTTGCCAAAGTTGCATTTCTGTTCAAGGATCGTCTTACACTTCGCCCAGTCAAAAACCTTTAAACCTTTCTTAAGTATATTGTCCCAGTTTGCCCTCAAGTCTACGCGGAAAAGTATTTTTTCCGAAGTTTCCATTATTTTCTTGGATCGCCCTTAATTTCACCCTATGTCAACTCTTAAAGTCCTTCCTTGAGTATATCGTCGTTGTTAATCCTAAAATCTGCTCGGAAAGTAATTTTTTCGAACTTTTGAAGTTCCGCCAAACCCAAAATGTTGTCAAAAACTTCTGTTTGTTCTAGGATTAACCCTTTAGCACATTCTCAAGTCTAACATAAAGAAATTTCCTTAAATCAGTTCAGAAAGTAATTGTTAAAGTAATTGTTTTGCTTCAAAGTGGTTGGTGCTACAGCAATTCGACTAGAATTCCCAAAATTTATACGTCTACAGACTGAACCAAACCGCTCTTTGCGGTTCGGATTATCAGCTGAAATTTCGCCAACAGATAACCTTAACTGGATACTACAATAAAACTTAAAACTAGCAGTAACAATTTAACTACAAAAAGAAGTCCCTTAGAAGTCGCTTTTCAATAATATTAACGATGTTTAAGTCAAACCGCATGCCAATTGGGAGACGATTGTATGTTAATGGGGCCCTACATATCGGCTGATTATTGGCATAATTTACCCTATGAGTTGCTACTCTAAATGGGTCCAAGTCACCTGGGCGGAACATTGAAGGGAATCTTGTCCAGTATCATAGGGCTATTTATGTTGCCGACCCCAATGTCATTTAAAATAATTTTGAAAAGACGCCATAGTCCTTCTATCCTCAATAGGTAGAAATATGCAGTAATCGACATCTACTCAGATACGGTGGAAATGGCTCCAAAAAATGTAAATGGGCGTGTGCAAATTTTAGGAATCGTTTCTGCAGACGCTCAAGCCTGTTTATGTGAACGGAAGCAGAAGGATTCCAGAAAAGCGAAGCATATTCTAGCCTAGAACGCCTTAGCAGAGTACAAACTTTGCCTTGTTGGGATCGTTAAATTGTTTGTAATTGCGCTTTACGAAGCTTTGGGGAGGACATAGTTTAGATGCTCAGAATATTGAAACTTTGAGTCAAACACCACCCCCCAAATCCTAGCTTCATACTGCCGTCTCAAAGCGTGATGACTAATGGAATACGATGTTAATATCGGCAAGTTGGGTTTACATATGTAACAAAAAGCATTTTGAGAAGTTAAGAGGCAGCAAATTGCGGCCGCACCTATCAGCAACCGAATTAAAATCGCATTGAAGAACTTCAACATCGCTGAGGTTTTTAACAAATCTAAAAAATTTTGTCATCAGCATACATTAGATAATGCGAGTTAAGTAGGCAACCGATATCATTAATAAAAAGTGTAAATAATAATGAACCCAGTGCACTCCCTTGAGGTACGCCAGATGTTGCTATGTAAGTGCTTGAACTTGTGCAATTAATGAGAACTTGATATGATCGATCGACCATTAAGATAAGACTCAAACCAATTGAGGATGAAAGAATTAAAGCCAAGTTTTGAGAGCTTGGATATAAGAGCACTATGGCAGACTTTATCAAATGCTTTAGAAAATGATCAATCGCTTCAACGATTTTCAAATGCAGAAATGCAGATATTGCTAAAAACCAGAGGTTGCAATAACCGGTCCTCTCTTTCCAGTTCTTACAAAAAACCTGGTTTCGTGCGGCACATTGACAAAGAGGGATGGAAGCAACCTTTAACAGCGCCTTCTGTTTTTTTCGGTCGTGAGAGGGAAGAAGCACATTTGTTTTTACTTATTTTGCTTTTGGTCTTTTGCCGACCGTTTGGGATAGACCGCTTCCGAAAAGTCTTTTTGGTAGGTTGGTTTGTGTGTGAGTTTACTCAGTGCGTGCTTACATCTTATGCGTTTCGTGCATAAATACGTATGCATGCACAACAACAAAACTTTTGTTTATGCATTCGCTCTCTCAGTCTCTCTCACACTGATACTCTCTGCTCGCACCAGAGACTGCTCTCGCAAGCTTTTCACAATAACATTTTGATGTAAGGGACTTAAAATAACTCACACTTTGGGACTTCTTGTCTGAAATGGGCCTGTTATTGGGTTGATGTCAGACCGACCAGCCTGAGTGTACAAGAGCCGCTTAACACAAACGCAAAAGCAGCACACAATCGGTTGAGGGAAGACCGAGCCGTTTTTTTTTTTTCTTGTTTTTTAACAAGCTGGTTGGGATCTACATAAGAATTAATAATAAAATTAAGATGTTTTGAGATTGTTCGTTCAAAAAGCTTAACAATTAGCCTATAATTAGAAAATTATTTTGAATCTTTTTTATGAATAAAAATAACTGATGCTACCTTCCATTTTCTTATAAATTGACCAACCTCAAGGGACTTAGAAAGTAATTTAGTGAGAGGCTCACAAATCTCACCAATGCAGTTCTTTAGGAGAAAAGAAGAATTCCATCACTGTCTGGCTTAAATGAGTCATCAAAGCCATTGATTGCTTCCAAGACATCATCATTGGATATGGGAATAGTCCCGACATTAAATATATCATCACAGATACTCTCTAGCTCGAAATTGCCGCTAAAAAGGAAGCAAACAGATTCACAGTCCCCTCATCAGTATTTGAAGACAGCGAACCCAAGCTCATACTAGATGGAATTGAGGAGGTTGATCTTTTCGAGTTTATGAAACTCCAAAATGTCTTTGGATTAGTTTTTAATCGACTTTCAACATTAGATATGTACTGCATGTACAGAAACTTATTTAGAAACTCGAATTCACGTTTGTGCAGACAATATGTTTCTCCATCAGCAGGATCGTGGCTTTTAGTAAATCGCTTGAAGAATTTATTACGAAGGTTTTTCCATTTTTTTAACCCTATTGTGTACCACGGCTGTTTGTACGAGCCATGCTTCTTTACCTGAGCATTTTCGATAACAATATATTTAAAAAGATATTAAGAAAGCTATTATAACAACTCTCCAAATTAGCATGCGAAAGGACCGATGACCAGTTAACATTTGAGATGCAACTTCTAATACAACTAAGACTTTTATCATCAAGGTGAAATTTAAATTTGGAAGATTGATGCACAGAGGACGCAAACGTGAAACAATCGATGTTAAGTAATAAAGGATTGTGATGCATATCACAAGCAGTAATGGGGAATTAGCGGTTAGGTAGGTTTGGTTCAGAACCACTTTGCATCCCTGATCTTTTATAAATTCTGGTTTTCATTTATATGTTTCGTTACCTCCCCATTCCATGTCATACTTTTATTTTCGTAGTTCCCGCCTTTACAATTATTCCTCAAAGAGCCAATTCAACTCCATTCACTTGACTCATTCATTCATTGATATTGTATTTATGTTTTCTGTCTCTCTTAATAACTTCAATATATAATTTAGCAATATCAACTGACTTATACTGTACAATAATGACCTCAATAATGGGAGTAATTTGTCTGCGACACTCAATTGACACATCAATTGCTGTGTCCTTGCCATATCCATTAATCATCATTTATTAGAACCTAACCTAACATGATGAAATTTTCATATATTTCTACCCCAAAATTATTGACAGTCTAAGATTAATTGAGAAATAAACTACTTGGCTAAATGGGCAATTGTCTTTTAAGAAAGCAACAACAACAACAACAACACGGCCTAAGAGGCAGCTTGCTGCAAAGGCAATCTCTCTTTATTGTCTCGGAGGCGTGACGGAAAATCAAGTTGAAAACTATTTTCATACACACAACAACACGTTTTGCGCTGTGGTTTCCTCTCGCTCTAATACTAAGTAAATGAAATGTTGTTTTCTGCCTAAAAGTATGCAATCAAGTCAAATGATGTGAGCTTGTGTGTGTGTGTGTGTGTGTGTGTGTGCCGTCTTGTTCATGTTGTGGTTGTTGAGTGAGCGCAAAGTTTTCCATTTTTTTCCGCTGGCATTGCTGTTTTTGTGCTCCTGCCTGCCTGAAGTGGACTCCAATGAATTGCCAGACATGTATTCAGCCGCGCACCGAGGTTGCGCTCCTTAAGTTATGCTACACATTTTTTCCTCGGCTGCTGCTTTTCCTATTTCCCCCCACACTATCTTACCGTTTCGTGTAATTTATTGAAACACATTCATTTTACTATGATGTGTACAACAACATTGGAACAACAACACGCAACACGCCCACTTTATTCTCGCCTCTTTCATTTTGTCGAGTTGAGTTTTTCGTTACGCTTTATTGAATATTTATATGTAAATTCAAGCACACATTTTGGCATTTATTATAATGTAATGGCACTTTATTTCGTTCGTTAATAATTAATTATAGAAATGGATTTATTTGCTTGCTTATCCCCTTTTGGCTTGCTATGTGATATTTGACTGCAATTAAACTTGTATAATTTATTAAATTAATTAGCTGGGTGAAGCTCTGGTGAAATTGTTTATTCAATGAAAGACAGAATATTAATATAAAATTTATTTACAACAAATTATGGCATATATCAGGGAAAGGAAAATGCTCAAAACTCTCGAAATTTTGTAAATAGATTGGTCATGATTTTAGATATTAGGACTTTTCAAGACTTAGTCGATCTTCACACTCCAATCTATGCTTCAAGGGCTCCTCCTTGGTTTGCAAGTCATTTGGCTCATTTATACAAGAAATTTAAAAGATCTGAAACTTTAAAGATTGATTTACTACGTTTAAGTTTCAATACTCATAAGTCCGAATGCTACATAGAATTCTTGGCTAGCCTTAGAAGCATTTTGTCCTAGTGAATTGCAAGCGTAAGTCAAGTGACAGCTGATAAAGCGTGTGGAGTTGAGACCAAATGTCTGCTAGTTTTACTGAACGACCGAGTGTCTTCAGAATCTTTCAATTAGCAACTAAGGAATTCGATATTCATATTTCCGAATGCTTCATAGATTTCTTGGTTATGTGCAAAATCTCTTTCAGCGCTAGCCTTAGAAGCATTTTGACTTTGTGAATTGCAAGCGTAAGTGAAGTGGTTGCGAAGTTTTATAAACGAAGCTATTCCTCTTCATTTCGTCATAAAGTTGATTCTTGACCTTTTTAAATAAAACATTTTAGTCTCAGTTATCTAGCCTAAAATTCATTGAGTCATTCATCCGCCCTGGGCCCGAAAATGTTTCATTCTGTGTGGCGTAATATTGTGCTTATGCTTTGCTATCATTGGGCTAAACTAGATCCAGCTTTGAAAAATAGGGGAAAGTTAACTTCGGCTCGTCCAAAGTTTTGTATACCCTTGCAGCTTTCATTGAAAACAAAAAAGTTTTTCTAACTAAGACTACTTTTTGGACCTTAAAAGCATAATACACTGTTAATTACGAAATTTAGAGGCGATCCCATTTAAAACAAAAAAGTTTTCCTCACTCGAACTAGTTTTTCGACCGATCGTACCTATGGGAGCTATATGCTGTAGTCATCCGATTTAAACGAAGCTTTGTAGAATTGTGTAAAAGTATATAAAATAAGTGTATGCCAGTGATAAGGACGTTTTCATTAAAAACAAAAAGTTTTTCTCACTAGAACTAGTTTTTCGACCGATGGTTCATATGACAGCTATATGCTATAGTCATCCGATACGGCCGGTTCCGACAAATGTGCAGCGTATTTGTGCCAAAAGACTTCCTGCAAAGTTTGGTGAGGATAGCCTTAAAACTGACGGAGAAGATAGCATAGAAACAGACAGACGGACAGACGGACGGACAAGGCTAAATGAACTCAGCTCATCATACTGATCAAGAGTATTTATACTTTATGTGGTCAGAGATGCTTCCTTCAATGCGTTACAAACATCCGCACAATTTTATAATACCCTCTGCAAGGGTATAAATATAGTCTAAAATAATTGACGATATTAAAAAAAAACCCCGGGAGGAGACCCTAAATATTGATAGAAGCGACTTCATTTTTCCGTATTTATTAACATCAATTGCAGATAAAGGTTTCTCTAAGTCAAATTGAGAAATGCACCTTAAGCAAATGGCAAAATCATCATCATTGCAGCAGGATCAATAGATTTACGCAGCACCAATATTCCTATGCTTCCGATTGGCGACTCCATTTACAACTTCAGCTCCAATGCACTGTGGGCCAGAAATCTCATTTTTTGGCCAAAACTCTGGCATTTCTACACCAGACTAGCTAAGGAGCTAAAATTTTTTTACGAAATGTTAATTTTTAAAAAAATTTTAAAATTTTGTAACATATTGATAATCCAAATCAAAGTTGAAAAATTTTTCAACATTTTGGTTTTTTAATTAAAAAAAAAAACTCGTAATTAGATTTAAGCCAAATTTTGCAGAGAGGTACATATAGGTAAACGTTGTTTTTTTTGGAAAAAAATTGTCATGATCTTACTATTCGTTTTTGAGTTATTAACCCAAAATGGTACTGACTTTGACTGCCCACCCCGCTAAGGATTTTCAGTCAAGATGATTACTTTCACCGTTATTTTCATTTATTTAACATGTTCTTCATATTCATTTCTTAAAACAAAAAATTAAAAATAAAAAATTATTAAATTAAAAAATAATTTTAGTGTGAAATTTAACAATTAATTCCGTGCTCCTAAAAGTATGCTAGCCATATTAGTCCAAGGAAATGAAAATAGCTTAGCTTTCACAGTTTAGCTTCATGGGCAAAATTCCCATGTTTTAAAAAAGGAAAGCATACTTTTCGGCTGACTTAAAATTAAAACTGGCTCGAAGCCAATTGGGAATACATTTTTAAGAGCGATTTTATAAAATCCAAAGCAAAACCGCGCAAAAGCGCATACCTCCAGCTGTAGTACAATATTCAAAGAAATTTATTTGACATGTAACGAGTGATTAGCCAGTGGCACCCGTGGGCACTCTCAAATCAAAGTTGCCAAATGTAAAAAAAACCAAAAAATTACTGATTTTTCCATTTTTTATGAAAACGAATACAATTGGAAACTTCTTTATATTTTTTTATTTAAATCTAGTCCGTAGTCGAAAATATACAATTAATCTCTTGAAGCTGTTTCTTTCCTAGTTACGACTATTAATTTTCCATTTTTTGGAGCAATTTCATGAAAAATCAACTTTGAATTTCTGCCATTCAAAAACCAATTTGTGAAAATGTTCCAAATTTTGCCATTAAATAGCTATAGCTATTCTTAATCGTTTCCGACAATCGTTGTATCAAGTTTCCCAAAGAAAAAAGTGGGACTTTTGGCCAAAATTTCGGCCTGCTGGCCCAGTGTGCAATGCAGCAAAAAACATTTAACTATATTTTGTCTATGGCTAGGCGAGTAGTTGAAAATGTTTTTGGGCACGTGAAGATTCCGTCACATTGGCAAAGGATTAGAGAGTCGCCCAAAGAATAATGCAGCGCAACTATAGTCATTTGTTGTTGTATTATGCACATCTCACATGAGTTGCTCCATCTCCATCTGCATGGCCATCTCCTCTGGTCCCTCTTAGGTCGTCAATGTTTTCACTTCAAAGACCACACTGTGCGCGGAGACGTTATTTTTGTAGCAATGTTGTAGCAAATAAACTCTTTTTTTAGAAATACAAAAAAAATTAACTTACCTTTTTCTTCAACAGTCGAAATTTTAAGTTTGACAATCACTTGTGCGCTGACATTGTTTACGTCAATTTTTTTAGTGGTGGACGGAAAAATATCGCACACACGTTGAAAATTTGGCACGGCAAGTTCTTACGTACCATCTTTGACGGTAGACGGTAGATGGTGGCTATTGTGAATTGGCTAGAACACAGCATTCTAAAATGAAATAGTTAAATTTGATTGCCTTGTCTCTTCCTTGATCTTGGTGATGAACCAATTTTCTGAAAAGAATTTTATGTAATTCTAACACTCAGAAAAAAAACGACTTGAAGAGTTCTAGCTTGATAGGGAATGAAGTTATACTTTTTTATACTTCATATTTCAAGTACATATGATTTGTTCTTTGAAATACTTAAGTATAGCGCGAAACATTCCGAAATCGAAATATGACCTTTATTGTTATTGAACTAGTAAACTTTCTTACTAGTTATTTTTTCGCAATTTATTCCACATTATTTCTTAATAAAGAGGGCTTGAAATATGAGCTTATGTTTACCTGTAATGTGTTCGGATGTATGTACTATACAAGCCTTTTGTTAATTCACTTTACAAAGAGTAGTCCAATATAATGATAATGTTTTCAATCAGTTATGTGTGTTTTATATAACGCGAAAATTAGCGTCTACTGCGAGACCGAGACAACGAAAAAGGGTGATTCTGTGTAGAGTCGAAACCAAATGTCTGTAAGTTAAAGGAACTACCGAGTGTATTTAGCAACTTCCAATTAACAATTAAGCACTACGTTTGCACCACGGGACTAATAGAAATGAATGATTAGGTTGTTTTGGCTTTAAACAATTTCATATCAAGTACTTTTCGTACTTATTGTGAGCCGGATAATGTTACAAATATCGTAATATCGACCTCCCTGCGCGAAAATATCGTATGTGCCATATTTTACGAAATTGACATTTTGATGCAAATTAGTCCTAAATCCACCAACTCATCACCTGGTAAAATATTATAGGGCCCTGTTCCTGGTTTCGAGTCGATTTTCGTGTAAACGTTAACACTTTGCATCCAATTTGAACAACGTTGTTTAAAAGGTGAAAAATATGCCTACTGCTACTAGATCTGGTATAAAAAGAACTCGAATTCGTTTGAGCAACAGAAATCGATTGCCCAATGCCAGGTGGGCCATGGGCGACGAGATCTAGTACCCACTGATTGTCTTGTTACAAACATACAAATTAATTCAACTTAAACGCGAAACATTAACGTTATCAGGAAAATTGAGTCGAAACCGGGAACAGACCCGATAGTGTTTATCGCCACGGTTACGGAGATATCACAGTTTCAATTTCATCGAATGCACCAGTGCCAGTGCAACGAAAAGTAGAAAAATCGCTTTCCTGTAAAATTTAGTTTTTGGCACATACGATATTTTCGCGCAAAGGTGTCGATATTATCTTTGTTTTTAGATCATTTCAGCCTTCTTTTATTAAAGTTTTCTGTCATCTCAAGTATGAAGTGTGAAAAGCTTTAGTAGTGTATGCGCTTAAACCAAGACCCATAAGTTCTTCTTTACTGTACTCTTGTTTTGCTTTAAGAATGTATTTAGATTGAGTTTAGAATTTATTAGACTTCAACCAAGAATATTTTGTACTTATTTTTAGAACTAAAAGGGTTTGACTTGAGAATACTATAACCCAAAAGTATGATAGAGATTTTAAGATCGTTCGAAAAGAACTTAATATATGCTGTAACAGACATGCATCAAGTATTTCGGAATTGAAAAAAAAACTTACATAAAATACAAATTTTGTACTTAATATTGATATTTTCGTACTTACCGTACTAAAGACACCGTTTGTACTTATTTCAAAAACAAAGTTCTGGATTCTGTTATGAGTGTATACAAAACAAGGTAAACTACAGGAGTATATCAAAGCTAGCCGCCAAATCTAAGCTGTTACAAATTATGGTCAACCATGATAAGGATACCATACCAGTTTTATTTTAGTAGGGGAAAAAAGTAAGGAAAAGAGCAAGCAAAATTGGAAAAATCCTTGTACAGAAAAGTGGTCACTTTCATTCCTAATCAAACTGGATTTAAGTATGATACTCTCATTTAATAAGTTTGTGCAAAAGTATGTAACAGCCAGAAGGAAGCATTTCCGACCCTATAATGTATATATATTCTTGATCAGCATCAACACTCGAGTCGATATAGCCATGTCCGTCTGTCTGTCCGTATGAACGCACAGATCTCAGAGATGGTAAGAGATAGAGGCTTGACGTCTTTGGGACAAAAACTTCTTATACTTGCAGGCAGATCAAGTTTATTTGTTAATTTTGCCACGCTCCCTCCCGCCCCAAAAATTTAGAGCACAATTTTCAGTTGTAGATGAAGGTTCGATCCTTCTGTACATTTTTAAAATCATTGTTACGCCGCCAAGTTACTAAAGATCGGATAAACGGTTGTCGAGTTATAAGAACATCAAATATTAATGGGCAGACACCGGTCGCCACAGTGATGGGCAGCACTTCACAGGTACAGAGTATGTTATAGTCGGGCTTGACCGACTTTCTTTCTTATTTTCCTTGAGTCTTCATTTGCATTGCAAGTCATAAAGTGTCCTTTACACGGCGACTTTTGACATTCGCTTTAAGAACATATTGGGACCTCTGCGATTTATGTACTCTCATTCTCAAAGTTTTTATATTTGAAAGCAGCAGGCAATAAAAATAAAGTGTATAATGCGTTTATATGCTGCTGAGGTGCTGCTGCCTCGTTTCAGCAGAAAAACTCTTTATTCAATTAACAAAATAACCAAATTTTCACTAGACTAATTAAGATCCTTCAACTTTCACCAGTTCTTCAATCAGATCTCTTATCACCTAATTGACACCCAAAAAAAAAAGCTCAACTATAGTTGGCAAAACATCAAAAGTTTTCGTATAACCAACTTTTGTCACAAATTAAATAGAATCTGCCAGCTGCATAATTAACAAACTGCCAGAAGGTAACTACAAAAAATGCATTTACCTGGCACATTATTTAAAAAAAACGAGCCAGAAATTAGTAACCGTAAGTCAAGCGCATTCAGAGACAGGGCACAGAACTCAAGTCCTGGCACGATGACAGACAGCAGAGAATATGCAACAATGGCGAACAATGAAAAATACAGAATGAATATAGTGTGCAGGAAGCGAAATGGCCAACGTCTGCCCATCGCCTCGGCACTGTTGTCTGCGTTGTGAGAAGTGTGTGTGTGTGAGTGTGTAAGGGTGTGTGTGTGTGTTTAAGTTCCAGAAGTTAAATGCACCTGCCACCAGCAATTGCTGCGGGCATAGCGCTGGTTTAATGGTACGCCTTGCCCCAGACTGGATCAGTGGCAGCAACAATAAAAGCGCACCTTCAAAGTGCATACAACATCATGTCTTGTGTCTGTGTGTTGCTTGTCATTTGTTGCAGGTGCCAAAAGTACAAAAAAAGCAAAGTTTTTTGTAAAAAGTTTTAGCGCTCACAAAACATGTGATACTCACAGACATGTCTGCCAGCACTACACAGTAGATGTTGACTATGACTGCTTGTTTGAGAGGGAAAGCTTATTGGAAATTGCAAACTTTTGAAACATACACAGAGAAAGCAAAATATGTAAGAAATACATCAAAATGTAGTTTTCCTACACGTTTGACAGGGATCTTTCCAACCCTTCATGCTTACTTTTACTTTTCTCATTTCTACATACGGCGTGTAGCTTTTCTACACAATAAAAAATCATACTTAAACTATGCTATTTACACAAGAGATTGTGGGGAGGAGGGAATGGTGAGGAAAGGGCACAAAGAGGGCAGGTTTTGCTACTGAAAAACCTACATCTTAATTTTTTTCACTTACCTTGTCTGGGATTTGAACCCACAACTTACTTACCCTGCTTAGTCACAATTGCTGGCATCTTAGCCCATTCGACTATCAACCAGTGACGCGACAATGCCGCAAATCACTGCTACGACAGAATAAGCGAAAAGCAACTATAAGCGATTGGTATCAACAACACTTTTCGTGTAGATTTTCTAAATATAGTATTTAGCACTTGAAGTATACGTTTATTTAACAAATCTACATGTCACGTGTGAAGAACAGTTTTCTGAACAAAAAATATAACTTTTCTGTACTGACTTTGAGCTACAATTTTCGTTTAGAGTTTCCTCATTTCAATATCTAAACGATAATGTAGAAAACCTTTATTTCCCCTTGGTATTCAGATTTTTGAATGAAACATGTATTTAGAATACTTTTTTCTCTCATCATGTACTCTTTGCATTTGTCCATGCAACAGTTAACTTTTTCACAATCCTCGTTTCCATTTTTATTTCTACATGCCACGTTTAACCTTTTGTTTTCTACATTTTTCATGTAAAGTTTTACAGGGCAAACAAAGTTTCGTTGAGGATTGTCGTTTCTACACGCGGCGATTAGCTAATTTTGATTTCTCTGTGTAGAATTTATGTATTCAATTGTGACAGGGTGAAAGTTCAGCTGCAATACTTAAAAAAATGCAATACTTTTTAAAATGCGCTCGCGTTTTAGAACTTTCAATAAAAAGCGCTATTAAACAGCCGACAACCATATTTTACAGCAGCATCTTTAGAGTCCTTTGGCGTTTCAACATCGATTGATTCTTATTTAGAACTTTTTTTTTTTTTAATTTTTTTTTTTTTTTGTATTTTTTGGAGATTTTAAATATAACCAAACACAGAAACAGCTAATAATAGTAGTAGGACCATATCTTTACCCACACCTTACGAACAGACTTTTTTTTTTGCTCCCCAAACTAATTAATTTCAGAAATTTCAGAATTCTATAGATATGGCCAAAAATGGATTGAACCGCTTTCAAGCTGGATAAATGAATTGATTCAAATGAATTTGAGAATAAAACTTTCACATGGACTAGTAAAGATATTGTGCTAGAGGGAAACAAGTCACAGCAGGCATGACGGATTGACCTTTCCTTAAAAGTGTCAAGTTTGATATTTGGCGGTTGTCTGAGCTAAGGCCCCGATTATTGTAGGTTCAGTCTAGATCCTAAAGCTAAGAACCCTTGTTTTATATATTACTAGATGATTATCCGACGTCGCCCGGAGCCTTTGCATTATGAGAATATGATTCAAGTTTCAACTGGTGCAAATTTGTCCGAACGGAGTATATCAAACTTGATATTTCCAGCCCACACACCAAAATTTTCAGTTCATAGCTTAAATAATTTCTGAAATTTAGAAAACGTTTCAGTTCATAGATTAAATAAATTTTGAAATTTAGAAAACGCTTAACACTCACATTATAAACTTTCAGACCACTTTTCCAATCAAAAGGTGTGAACCTGAACCACTTTTGAAGTGGTTCTGTCGAAAGGTTCGGACCCAAGAAAATGTCGAACTTCATCGTACCAGCCTACACACCAAATTTCAAGTCTAAAATACTTTTAAAATATGCGTTATCTCTTTAGTATACCCCTGTACCACCATTAAAAATTGGTAAAAAGGAATCATGAAGTCATTGTCAGCTAGAGCGTTCGTGCGCGCTTGTTTTTGTTTATATATGTGTTGAGTGTGTTTGTTTAAGAAACACTGAGTTAATTGGTATAGAATATTTTGGAGCAGGAAACACAGTGCCCTTACTTTTTGAATCTTTATGTTACCCCAAAATGAGCTTCTCACAAGATCACCATGCGACTTACTGAACGAAATTTGTTGATTTTCAAACCAGCAAGTTCTTGCCGGCTCGAGGTCATTACCCCCGGTCCTTGTTAGCATACCCCCGGTTATATTTTTTAATAGAATCTAGCTCTCTCCTCATGTCGGCATTGCTATGACTGTTTGGGAATTGCAAGGCATCAAAAGCTAGAAAAATCGACACTAGTACTGGTGGGAGATTTGCTTGCTCTCGTACCATTTCGCTCTTTCGCTTTCATATGGAACATCAGTACTAACTACAATCTCGAGTCAGGATTATTTAATACTGACATTGGACATCCGTACTTACTTCAATCTCGAGTCAGGATTATTTATTGAAGTACGAATTCGAGATTGACATTAGCCTTATCGGATTGATACCAACTTTTCAGGATTGTTTCAAGCTTTTCGAACTTGTATCAAGCTGGATCTAGTACGACTCGAGCTAGAAATTTCAATCCGAAGGTCGAAATCAAATCAATCTTTTTGATTTTGATTTTATCTCCCCCATTTTTTCCTGTGTACATATATATATAAAGTGAAAGTATGTTTGTATATTTAACGTCAAAACCGCTGAACCGATCTTCACGATGTTTTTACTGAATGTTCAGGTCGACCGGGAGAGTGTCATAGGCTATGTCTCATGTCTGTGAAATGGTCCAAAAACCGCGAAATTTGCTAAATTATACTGTTCATCCGATTGCAATGAAAGAGCAGGTTTCTAAGTTGAAATGCCAATAGGTAAAAACTTTGGGGGAGTGGCTCGACGCTTGCCTGGGAAGGTTTCCAAATAGAAGAAATGATCGATTGTGATGAAACTTTTGGGAATGGTGGACTTTCCTAAAAACTAATACTAAAAACTAAAGCGTTCATCCGATAGCGATGAAAGTTTGCCCACAAGGTTTCTAAAGTTCAAAAACCGCAAAATTTGCAAACTTTTGAGTATTTATGAAAGCGCTTAATGCTTATATTTCAATGCAGGCGTTGGGAAGTGGAGGCTTAGATTACGGTCCAAATATTGCGAAATTTGAAAATTTTGGATTTGAGGCTGGATTATGTTGAACATTTGATAGACGGCAAATTGCAGACGGGTAAATAGAATGTATAAACCACGCGTTAAAAAGAGTCTCGATATGTGATAATATTCGTGAGCTTTGATTATCATGACGGGTAAATATAGGAA